>CM057145.1:12395159-12620159 GCA_029964075.1 Patiria pectinifera
CTGTTCATTGCAAATTACTATCTATGTGATATGCTGGCACCCATTTTTATACTCCAAGTCGGAGTGAAGCAAGCGGGGTGAAATGGCTTGCCCAGGGACACAGTTATGACCGGTAGCTGGCAGGATCTGAACCCCTGACTCATGTCCATCTGATCACGAGTCACAAACCTTATACTCCAAGGCCCCACTCTCCCTTGCCTTACTTAACTGGGGCAAAATTTGCAGGAGGCGAACAACAAAGGAGTCAAGTGGGGGAGGATGGGGTGTGAAGGGAGGGGGAGGGCCTTCATTACGTCAATACTTACGTCATTGGCCTTGATCAATCCCACAATGCCGAGGGGCAGGCAGCAACAGATGGTCACAAAGAGCGCCAATCCGAAGTAATCTTGAGGCTGGCAGGTAGTGGTGGTGGATACGATGGTTTGAGGCTGTGGCGCTTCTACCTGAACCATCTGATATCAGACAAGGGAAATGCGGTTTGAAACTTTGCACGGTGGGAAGGTACAATGTTTTTGCATGAAGTGTATTTTGAACAACATACTTTTGAATTTATATGATTTTATTTTCTTTGTAAACAGTGAATTTTTAACCTTCATGGCATAACCATTACAGTTTGCTACCTAAAGATATGCAAAACGTGAAAAGAACATGAGCACAAAAATACAAATTGTTCCTGCCTTTTGGGTTTCGGTTTTTGTTTACTCACTCTGTACTGCTCTTTGCCCCTCTGTGCACAAACAAATGGAAGGCCTTTTCATCAAAGTAAATGGTTAAATTTTACTCATCACCTAGATAGTATAAGTTACTAGTTACTCGGGCTAGCCTACCGGTACTGCATTGCCAGCAGGATAGGTTGGGTAGTTGTATTGGGGCGGCGGGCCATAGCCCTGTTCAGGTTGGGGCTGGCTGGGCGGATAGTTGGGCCCCGGAGCTTCAGTCTCATTCTGGAACTGTGTATATCCTGTATCAATGAGATGGCAATCTTGTAGTTTAGGACATACCCCATTCCCATGGACCGATCCAGTAAGCACCGCCCCATGGTGTACTGACCAATCACATCCGTGATTTATGTCCGACGTGCGTGCACAAAAGCCCGACATGCGTGCACGCGCGTATGATGCGCGCGGCAGGAAAATGCAGCGTGGCATTGGAGAGGAGCATGTGGTAATTTGCCCACGTGCGCAGTGGGCGGAGCTTACTGGATCGGTCCATTATGTCTTTCTTGGGGTCTAATTGGCTCAAAGTGTTGTACGATCGTGAGCAAAATACAGGGTGAGTAAAAAAAAAAGAAACCCAATTGATTGTCGGGACCATTGTTTTACTGAATTTCTTCATGTAGCACTTTCAAAATCTAGCATATAGAAGCCCATTTCATAAGCTTTCTCTTAGTACAAGAATCATTCAAATCACCCTTGTACTTTTCAAGTTACAGAGTTTCAAACACAGCCACCGTTTTAAAGTTCTGTCCACGGATCACAAGAAGGTAAGTGTTCTTTCAGCAAAACGAAAACAAATCTCATAGGGGTGTGTGTGAATTGTATTCGTTTTGCTGAAAGAACGCACACCCTTTTTGGGGATCCATGGATAGAACTTTAAAACGGTGGTTGTGTTTAAAATTCCGTAACTTAAAAAGCACATGAGTGATTTGAATGATTCTAAACTTGTACTAAAAGAATGCTTTAGAATTGGGATTTCATATCCTAGATTTTCAAAGTGCTACATGCAGAACGTCTCTAGTCGTGACATATGGGTATCGCTTTTTTGACTCACCCTGTATTGTCCTATTACACGATATACAAATGGACGCGGAACGCGCGTAACATCTGAGACAAACAAAAGTTAGTGAAAAAAAAACTCCATAGGGTTGTCTGAAGGGCGTGGCTAACTCGCAAACGGCGATAGGCATGGGCGTCGCGGGGAGGGGGCAAGGGGGGCGCTTGCCCCCCCCCCCCCCCCAGCCAAAAAAAAAAAAAAAAGGAAGAAAAAAATCAAGAGAACAAAAGAAAAGAAAAAGAGGTGCGAAGTCATAGTGGTGTAAATTTAATGAGTTGGGAGTAGTGTGTTGGGTCTCTATTGCACAAAAGAACTAAAACAATAGGGCCTTATTAACATAATAACAAAATACCCTTAATGGTTTATTGCACAATGGATATTAATGATTTTTGAACAATGGGTATCCCTTAAATGTTAATTGCACAATGGCATCCCTTAAATGTTTATTGCACAAAGGGTATCCCTTAAATGATTATTGCACAATGGCTATCCCTTAAATGTTTATTGCACAAAGGGTATCCCTTAAATGTTTATTGCACAATGGCTATCCCTTAAATGATTATTGCACAATGGCCATCCCTTAAATGTTTATTGCACAAAGGCTATCCCTTAAATGTTTATTGCACGATGGCTATCCCTTAAATGATTATAGCACAAAGCCTTACATCGTGTAGCGCAGAAGGATGATGGAAATACTAAACAATTTCTAGTCCGTAGTATACGATTAACTATGATTTCACCAACGGAGCGTCAGCTCGGTCAATTAGCGGGAAATATTGTAAAGATGAGTCGTGATATGCCAGAGGATGGAAGTCAACGTCAGTGGGAAAAGTTGATGTTGAATCTTGGTTTAACGAAAGCCGACATGTTTCGATGTAGAGAGGAGAATCGATTTAGTGACGGGAGCCAAACTTTTTGCGCTCTCACTCAATGGAAACGATGTTACTATAAAGACGCCACGATGGATCGGCATATTACCGCATGTCAACGTTGTGCTATTACACATAGCGCTTATGAATTTTTGCTTGAGATGAACGAAACTGTAGAGTATACTAACACAACCCTGGGAAAAAAATAATGCACAGACATGAAATTCCAATCTCTTTTTTTTTTGAGAATGTGTTAGTCCTGAAAAGGACCTATTAAACATAGTCCTGAAAAGAACTGATTGGGAGTGTACTTACATACGAAAATAGAAAGATACAGATAGCTGGGAAAAGAAACAGACGTGGAATTCCAATCTCTTCTTTGAAAATGTGCTGTCCTTAAAAGGACCGTTACGTTAGGAGAGAATTAACAATCACACTCTTCCGTAATATGTAATGCTCCGTAATAGACAAGGAGGATGATTGGCCATCAGTTTTGTTTCTGCTGAGACTACACATGATATGAAGGAGAAATAAAAGAAAATCCACTGATCGGTCTACGGATGTTCAAGTTGTTGAACATGGAGCTAAACGAGTTCAAGAAACGGAAGAGTGTGATTGTTAATTCTCTCCTAACGTAACGGTCCTTTTAAGGACAGCACATTTTCAAAGAAGAGATTGGAATTCCACGTCTGTTTCTTTTCCCAGCTATCTGCATCTTTCTATTTTCGTATGTAAGTACACTCCCAATCAGTCCTTTTCAGGACTATGTTTAATAGGTCCTTTTCAGGACTAACACATTCTAAAAAATAATAATTGGAATTTCACGTCTGTGCATTATTTTTTCCCCAGGGTTGTGTTTGCATACTCTACAGTCTCGTTCATCTCGTTTTACTCAAGCAAAAATTCATAAGCGCTATGTGTAATAGCACAACGTTGACTTGCGGTAATAAGCCGATCGATCGTGGCGTCTTTATAGTAACGTCGTTTCCATTGAGTGAGAGCGCAAAAAGTTTGGCTCCAGTCACTAAATCGATTCTCCTCTCTACATCGAAACATGTCGGCTTTCGTTAAACCAAGATTCAACATCAACTTTTCCCACTGACGTTGACTTCCATCCTCTGGCATATCACGACTCATCTTTACAATATTTCCCGCTAATTGACCGAGCTGACGCTCCGTAATTGGTGAAGCCATAGTTAATCGTATACTACGGACTAGAAATTGTTTAATATTTCCATCATCCTTCTGCGCTACACGATGTAAGGCTTTGTGCTATAATCATTTAAGGGATAGCCATTGTGCAATAAACATTTAAGGGATAGCCATTGTGCAATAATCATTTAAGGGATAGCCATTGTGCAATAAACATTTAAGGGATGGCCATTGTGCAATAATCATTTGAGGGATACCCTTTGTGCAATGAACATTTAAGGGATGCAATTGTACATTAAACATTTAAGGTATGCCATTGTGCAATAAACATTTAAGGGATACCCATTGTTCAAAAATCATTAATATCCATTGTGCAATAAACCATTAAGGGTATTTTATTATTATGTTAATAAGGCCCTATTGTTTTAGTTCTTTTGTGCAATAGAGACCCAACACACTGCTGTTGGGGGGGAACAAAATGTCCCTGCCCCCCTCTAACTCATACTTATACTAAATGCAATTTAATGAATAACCTGTTCTCTTTCCGATCTTTCATCTCTCTACTTTGTTTTCGAGTTGTTATTCATCTAAATCTTGACTGCTTAATAGGAACTCCTACTCCCGGGTGATGCTGATTGTAGGCTATATAACTTTTGTGAGTTGAATATGGGTAAATCCATGGGAAAACTCAACATGGCAGAAAATAGAAAGTTATCTTCAGAACTACAAGCAACACCACAACCAGTGGGCCGGGTATCAATTTAAAGGGAACAATTACAGGATCTTTCATTTTACGTGGTACAAAAAAACAAAAGACACTGGACTCCCTATACCAAAAAGATATTACTAATACTAGTCTACCGTCTCAAATTAGTTAGATCAAAAATCTCTTGTTGGTTTTGTAGTAGCACTTTCACGGTATAATGTGCGCCAACTTGTTCAAAAATAACCCGCGATGCTGTGATGACTTGGAAAGCGCAAACGTGTCGGTTGGCGATGCGACACATGTACACGTAGAGCAAGATGGCGCATTTTTAGTACAGTGAAAGACGGGGCTGTCAGTGTCATGAACATTTTGTGTTCTATTTCTGAACAAATTTCACTCGTCCCCATTGCCCTAACCAAAGTAATAAACCACATCATACATTTTGAATAAGTATACCATAGGCCTACCTGTCGACATGATGGTTTGCGTGGAACAAGGCAAAGAGATTCAACCTTTAAATTACACTCGGCGCTCAAAGTCTGAAAATTGGTTCCGTGAGCTTGTTTGTATACCGCACTGACGTGACGCGAGTCTGATGCAGCTAGCGCTAGCTAAGGTGGTCAACATGTGACCGTAAGTTCATGGCCAAATTCTGCTAAATGAGCTTCAAAATCTGTCAGATTTATCAAAACTCTGCCAAATTCCCACGAATTACTCGAAATACACTATAAACACTTAAAATCACAATAGCAGATGTTGTAATCATTGCCTTAATTAAGGTTCAAATTACATTATAAACAATCTATAGTCATATATAGGTGTTGTAAAATTGCGTAAATTCAGTCAAAACGAGGTTGCAATGCGTCACGACGAAATCTGATTCCCACCTCAGCACATGGACAAGGCAACCTGTCCTATTTTGCAAGGCTTTGTTTGAAAAGATTGAAGCTTTTTAAAAAAAAATCTGGGCCTACTTTTTTTTCAAATTTGCTATTTTTTTGTCAAAAAAACATTTTTGCAGAATTCTGCCAGAATTCTGCCCCAAAAAATCCATTCCGTCAAATTTTCTGTCAAACTCGTTTTTTTTTTACAAAAAAATCTGTCAAAGTTAGCCGAAAATCGGCTAAAATGGTCATTATAGTGGCCAGTGTAATCAATGTCAAAGTCGCTCAACGCTCCACGCATATATTACGCCCGCCGCACACGTACACAATGAGATGAGGTCAAAGTACATGTATAACAACAACATCAAGCACGGTCGGTCGAACGTAGACTAGTTAATAAACCGCGGCTTCATTAGCGAATTGGCTGCATGCCTTCTTCGGAACATATACATGTACGTTGTGCCAATTAAAAGAGGGTGTAATTAAGTTGACCCCGAAAAAACGTACGAGATTTTACGAGAAACTGAACATCCGGGCACGTCGAATTGGAGCTTCAACGTGTAAACCGAAGTGTTCATGAAATAGTCTGTTTTGGCGCTGTTTTTTTAACAAAAAAAGTAAATACAAACTTTAATCAATATTATTTCCATTACAATTTGCAAAATGTGTAAGATATATCAATCAACAGTTTGCAACAGCTAATTCTATTTTCATATATATCAATCAAATTAGGGAAAAGGAGAGCGATAAAGGCTAAATACGTCATACGTACGTAATGAGCCTTTAATATCGCAAAATCGCTCGTTCCCACCCCCCTTCAAACAGCTAGGGCGCCGGGAAGGGCTGATGAGCTTCACAAAATCTTGTAAAGGAAGTGGGGATGGCATTCTGGGTAATTTATCATGACCTATGTATAAAGCATTTGGCTGCAGCTCAGGCGCGGTTCTACGGGCCCCCCCCCCCGCAATTTTTTTTTTGTCTAGCCCCCCCAAAATAATTTGTAAAAAGAAATTGAATTGGCAAAAAGAAGGATTGGTCTCCCCCTAAGGAAATAGTCGTGACAAGGGTGCATTTGTAGTTAATATAGTGTGAATGATTTTCGGATTTTATTGGCGTTCCCCATTGAAAATATTGCATGAGCCTCCCCCCCCCCCCTATTGATTTTCGGAGGCCTAAGTGTCTGGAGAAAATAACCGGTCAACATTTCATCACGCCTCCCTGAAAAAAATCCACCCTGCTACTAGCCCCCCCAAAATATTGGTTCTAGAACCGCGCCTGCTGCAGCTGTTTAAAACCGCGGTTAGCCAATGCGCGCAAATGCTATAACCGAAAAGTTTCTCATAAAAATGCATACATTCCATACCGGATGTGATTTCTTTTTCATTGCAGACCATGTGGACACATTTTGAACGTCGACTGATATAGATTGACACTTAGAAAACAGATAGAGATAGGTTTTACAGGTTTTCCTACATTATTACGCTATTACGCTTTTCAACGAAAAAAAAAGGGCATTTATGAATTTTATGGAATATAAGAGTGATGACTCAGTCTTGGTCTTAACGGTGGTTCTGGGCAATAAAAATTGCATTTATATAGTTTGCCAGGGCTTAAGGCGAAACTACGAAGAAATGGTGGTTTGGTAAACTAGTTTACTAGACTGCGGCCTCATCAACATTTGGCTTGAGGAGATTAAATGAAGGGTCTTTGGCTTAAAAAATGCAAATGTCAATTTCCTGCCACAAAATCAAATGGAATTGTATACTTTGTGATTTCGGGGTTCTATCATTTACATTTGTTTCAAATTTGTAAGGACAAATTTTAGGGATTCCGAAGAAGGCATGCAGTCGATTCGCTAATGGATCCATAGTTTAGTAAACTAGTGCACCTTGATTCGTGACGTTCTTAGAATTCGTTGTTTACGTACGTACGTACTATACGTACGGGCAAGTGCCTTGTTGTACGTACGTGTACTTTCACGTCGGTACAAATCACGAAAGCCAAACTCTCCGATTCAGTGTCGCAATTAATGTAATGAGCCAGGTTGATTCTGTTTTCCTTCCTCCATGCTTTGACCATCATGTCGACAGGTATGATTATTCAAATAATATGATGTGGTTCATTACTCAGGGCAATGGGGACGTGTGAAGTTTGTTCAGAAACTACTGTCATGACTGTAGACAACAACCTGACAACCGTCATAAGTTCTGTAGTGGGGCAAATAGGGGAAATTGCCTGTGCCTTTGTAGCCCCACTTGTGTGGCCTCTGTATTGCTGCGCTGTACGTTACTTAGGCCACACGTCTGGGTTCACAATCTACTGAGGAGTTTAGTCCGATTCTGGCACATATGGACTCCTCTAGTCTAGAAAGATGTCTGAATTTCTCTAAAAATTTGAAGAAAGATTACCTAATCTACCCGGAGGGCAAAATATTTGACAGAATTTCTTACAACCGTATGCAGGAGTGTATGTACAAAAAAAAATTCCAAAAAAAGGTGCGTCAGGTTTTGGACTAAACTCCTCAGTACAGTAGTTTAGAAAACCAGACGTGTGGCCGAACGTACCAGCGGCAACACATGAGGCCACACAAGTGGGGCTAGTGCCTTTGATGATACAAGTATATCATCTGGCAGGCAGTCACAGTATGTCTTAAAGGGAAAATACAACATTTGCAAACATCAAAAAATAAAACTATCAAATCATTTTGAAATACCTTGCTGGACTGTTAGTGAATGACAGTGTAAAGCATCCTGTAAAATCATGGCACCTGGTATACTGTCATTTTCAAGAAAGTGGTATTTTTGTATCAATTTCCAACGCTGGTCGGCGGACCAGCGTTGGAAAAAAACTGGCTTTTTTCAAACACTGGCCCCAATTGCCCATCGCACTTGTTTGTAATTGATTACACACCTGTGAATGGGTACAAGCCAGCTAGACTGATTCCCTGACCTTACAATTCCCCAATGTATGTAAACTGCTCTGTTTCTTCTTATATGGAGTCAGGGAACCAGACTACAGGAAAATGATTGTTTTTCTTGGTTTTTATAGAATTTTCGAGCCCAAAACCTCAAAAAAGTCAGTGTAACTATATTTGCTATATATTTCCAACCCCCCAATTCCATCCATTTCTGAAAATTACAGCAAAAGCAAATGATGTACATTCCCTTTAAGAAGATATTTGGCTATAGAGTCATCGCCGATAATGTCCTTTGGAAAATAGAGGTAGAATATCAAGCAATTTTCACAATTTTCAAACTCGGTGCCTTCAAGTGCTTGTTATTTTTTTCAAAGGACCAATCTGCGATGGCCCTATAGCCGAATATCTTTTTCACGACATACTCTTGACTGCATGTGTACCAAATGTCATGCTTGTATCATCAGAGGCACAATATCATCGCCTATACTACAGTATACAAATATTGAATGCTTCGAGTGGTGTAGTAAAACTAGCCTCCCGAGGTGATGCATGGACATTCTATTTTCCCGAGGCGAAGCCGAGGGAAAATAGAATGCTCCATGGATCACCGAGGGTGGCTAGTTTTACTTAACCACGAGATAAAGCATTCAATATGTGTTTCATAACACTTCACCCATAGATTCTGCTTGGTTATAATATTTTCAATTATTTAAATCTGAACACATTTAAAATAAAGTTCAATTTCAATACAAAATGTGTGGAAAATGTATTTCTCTGTTTCAAACTACCTCTTCGCGAAATGTTTGAACCCAACTCTGTGGCGCGCTCTCTTTGGAACAAAACGCGCTGCACGCAATGCGCAACGCGCACACCAGCATGCATTTTGCACACAAATACCGCGCCGTGGAAATAGTACTTTGGTTGCTACGGGTATAGTACTTTTGGCCATGCACGGAAAGATAGCAAAAATAGAAAGTATCATGTGACTCGCTCTCTCCCAATCAAGACACAGAATCTGTGGGTGAGGTGTAATAATATCATTTATTTTTGTTCTAATTATCTTTTTGACAGCCGGATATCATTATAAGCAGTTGCTGACGGATGAGAACGATGCTGATGAGGACTATGGACCGCCACCCGAATACACTGATTACCCAAAAGGTCCTCCAGGAGACACGGTACATGTCTGCTTTTCCTCATAACTAATCTCACATAATTACCCCCCAGGGGCGGATCCAGGAACTGTCGCAGGGGGGGGGGGGGTGTTTCATCAGCAAAAAAATCTGAAAATGTACACAGGTTTTTTTCGTCGGACACTTGGCCTCCGTAAAATCAAAAACTGGGGGGGGGGGTACCATATTTCAATTGGGGGCGCTGTTCGAATCGGACAATTATTAACACTAGATTACAGAATGGTGTACCATATTTTGAACAGGCAGACATTATAACAGTATATTCTCTTGGGGGTGACACAGCGGGGGGAGGGGGGGGGGGTTTCAACTTATTTTTTAGATATTTGTATGAAAAAAAAAAAAATAGACTGAGCTGGGGGGGGGGGGGGGTTGACCCACAAAACCCCCTCTCTGGATCCGCGCCTGCCCCCGCCAAGGAGGTTATGTTTCACTGTCGTTGGTTTGTGTGTTGGTTGGTTTGTTTGTTGGTTGGTTGGTTGGTTAGTTAGTGTGTTTTTCTGTGAACAGGATAACTCAAAAAGTTCTGGACAGATTGTTATGAAATTTTTTAGGGGTGGTCCTCGATACAAATCAATTAGGTTTTTGGAAGTAATCGGGATCTGCGCATGGGCGTCGCGAGGGGGGGGCCCTTGCCCCCCCCCCCCCTGGAAAAGCAACCAAAAAAAAACCAAAAAAAGGAAGAAAAAAAATGAGAAAAAAAAAGAAAAGAAAAAGAGGCGCAAAGTCATAGTGGTGTAAATTTAATGAGTTGGGGGGGGGGGTGGCAAAATGTCCCTGCCCCCGTCTAATTCTGAGAAATCGAGAATTTGTTCAGAAATACAAGAATTTTTTGGGAAAAATATGTTTTGCCCCCCTCTAGAAAAAATCCTGGCGATGCCCATGGATCTTCGTGTGGATGCAGGATATGGTGCACAGCCGGGTTCATAAAAGGTTATTCTACAAGAACCGTGTACCTGCAAGTATATATGCTTTAAAAAAAAAATTAAATCTCTCTCGTCTCAAACCAGGAGGTTCAGGTAGTCGCGCCCCGGCCTCAAACCATCATATCCACTCCCAACGTGTGCCAGCCTAACGATTACTTCGTATTGGCGCTCTTTGTGACCGCTTGTTGCTGCCTGCCGCTCGGCATTGTGGGATTGATCAAGGCCAATGACGTAAGTACCGAAGTGTAATTGCAGCCAATCCTCCCCACTTAATAATTTCAAGCGATTCACAATGCAGTGCGCCACCAAGAGTTTGCCATGGAGAGTCCATTTTTCAAGTTTACTGTCGACAAAACCATGGCCCATTTGAATGAGTGTCAATTTGAGCTAATAATATGTTATAGATTAAGCATAATAGCGTTCTTCCGCCTCACAAAAAACACCATATTGATAAAAAAAAAGCAAAGGAAAAGGCAAACAGATACTCGAATCACACGCTTACGAAACTACTGACCGGAAAAACGAACAATTTCCCACAATGGGACCATCTCCCACAATGCACTGGGAAAAATGAACTCTCCGTAGCAAACTCTTGGTGGCGCACTGCATTGTGAGTCGACCCCAGTGCCGACCCTGTACACTAATTACCCCAGTTATGCTGAGTAACTCATGATAAGAGGGTCAGGATTCCAGATCTTGCTAGTTGATGATCATATGCTGTGTCCTTGGGCAAGCCACTTCACCCCACTTAATTGTCTCTCTCCACCTGGGAGTATACAGAAATGGGTATCAGCATATTAGCTATGTAGTAACTTGCAACGGACAGGCATCACATGAAGGTGAAATAAACAATATTATGTCGATAATTAATTGGTCTCAATTATCACCCGTTTCTATAACTGCAACAGGTGCGCAACCGTTTTCGATTGGGGGACATCACCGGCGCGAAGCAAGCCTCCAGGGATGCCAGGAAATACTCCCTCTGGGGGTTGGGCATCGGGATCGTTGTACTGGTTGGAACCGTTATTGCTACTATTTTGTTGGTCATCATGGAGATAAACGCCATTGAAAATCTTCAGCCTATTTACGAAGGGACGAATTAGGCCAAAAACAGGTTGTGTTTTTTTTCAATTTTTTTTTTTTTCAAGCAACGAACGTTTTGGCGAAGTGTTTTTGTCAAAATCAGTTTACTTCAACAAAATCATGGCAATCACTGTTCGAAAATTTCACCTGAATCGTATTTTGAGTTTTCACAAAGAAACAAATTCAAACTCTATTGCGTTGTTCTATGGGGCAAAAACAACGAGCGGACAATATTCAAACCTTATCACATTGTTCTATGGGGCAAAACACAATGCTCGTTGGGAATTTAAGTTTTCACGAAGAGTCAAATCTCTATGGAGATTAATTTCTCCGCAGTTAATTTTTCTATTATACTGTATTTGCCACATCTGTGAAGTTTAAGATCTCAGCTTAGGCTAGGCTTCTGTTTGTATCAAAAATTAGTCGGCATGTGCTCCAAAAATAGGCGAAATCTTATTTTATTTTTTTTACTTAAAACCCGTTTTTCGCAAAACCACTGTTGGCCCCGTGGCCCAAAATCGTCCCTTCGTGAAAGCGTGGACAAATTACAGTCGACTCTCGTTAGTACAAACTCTGTTAATACACAATTCTGGTTATAACAAACATAAAGCCTTGGTCCCGACTGTGCATTTATATGCGCTATGAATGGGACTGATGTTCCTCTTAATACACAATTCTGATATAACAAACAATTTGGCTAGGTCCGAACGAGTTTGTTATAACGAATCTCGACTGTATATGACTTAAAGAAATGAGCATAATGATGCATGATGTTGGGGAAATTGTGAGAGTTAAGTGTGGAAAAAGATTCTTCTTTTTGCTGCGGAATTTAAAAAAAAAAATTCAGTGCCTTGGGATATAATTATTTTCAAAAGTCCATTTTTATTGGGGGCCACAAATGAACATTTTATGATATTGTTAATCGCAGACACTTAAATTGCATCAGTGTACTTGTTTTATATCCCATTTTTTAAAAATTGTGAATATTATGGGGATCTGAAGTTGTGGGAGAGGACAGCTGTATTACGAAGGGGGGGGGGGAAGTAGTTTGAGGGAGCATGGTGTGGCATTCTGGCGATATGAATCTCTAGTTCTTGACCCCTATTAATAATAATATTGCTGTAGATTCAGAAATACATTTTACTATTTTTCACTCCTTACATTATGAAAACAATTGCTTTTTGTGATAAAACGGGGAAAATCCACAAGTTCAATGGAATGAAAAACACCCTTATTGTAATAAACACTTAACACGTTCATAAATTGAATTGTCTGACATTAATGCGTTTTGCAATTAAACACATTTGTGTGAGATAATGTGTTTATGCGTTTAAAGGGCTGGTTGTGTTTGATCAAGTAACATCTATCACTGAATAAACGCACTAACGTGTATTTGAAACCCTTTTTAGTTTAAAATCTTTTGTCGGGCAAACTTTACAGAGGCCCACGTCTAGCCCTTAATGTGGGACTAACATCATGGATTGAGAGGTCAGGCCCAGAGTGAGCCTGTCTCATCTTATATGCAGCGTTACCACTCGCAAAATCTGGAAAAAAAACCCAGATTTTGCTCGGAAAAAACACTAGAAAAACGCTAGATAGTAAAACATTTAACAGTTGTTGACTGATGTGATGTGGGATATGACGTTTTGAACACCCGAGGGACGCATAGCGCCCGAGGCGAAGCCGAGGGTGCTATGCGTCCCCGAGGGTGTTCAAAACGTCATATCCCACATCACATCAGTCAACAACTGTTTTGTCATACCTCTGTCTTGATGATGTGTTTTACTTGTTTTTCTAAGGGAAATTAAGGGTGGCAAACTGAAGGAATTCTCGTACAACGCGGACTGCGTAGTCGGTACAACGTTTGGTGTTCGATGAGTCTTGTTCAAAAGCTAAATCTTTTATTTGTTGTTTGGAGCGGCTCAAAAACCTTTTTGGGGCGGAGAATCTGTGCCTCCGGGCTCAGCTGACATGTTGAGGCTGATGAGGATCGTATACGAAAAAACTAACTGTGTCAGCTCTGCATTTCCGAAGTTCTGAAGGCCTAGGCACCGTTACTAGAGTCAGTCAAAACGTAAACATAATCTTAATGCCGCTCGTCGCTGGCCGCCAAATTAAAGTAAATATCGTCTGCAAATGCACTGCTCCCTCACTGCTATACATTATATTGTGGAACGTGAAAGTACTCCGGGGTACCAGTGAGTACAAGTATAGTCTGGTTTAAACGCGGTCCGCGCATAATGGTTTGGACTGTGGGGCGGG
The DNA here is from genome assembly GCA_029964075.1 of Patiria pectinifera. NCBI lineage: Eukaryota > Metazoa > Echinodermata > Asteroidea > Valvatida > Asterinidae > Patiria > Patiria pectinifera. Next base: position 12,408,922 of record CM057145.1, read on the forward strand.
GACTAGTCTACATGCATGTGATATCACAATGTGATCAACCTCGTCCCCAGGGTGTCGAGCAGTACGCGCCCACCACTACCTGCTCTCTCACCCTGGTATTGGATCATTTGCATGTGCAAGATTTTTGCAGACGTATGCAAATGAGGAACAGTCTGGTGCCTGGATATGCGTTACACATTAGCGTTTGTTTTTGTATGGGGTGTCTGGGGTAAAAACAGAGTCAATTCGTAGCAGCGCGAGCACGGCGTGAGTTACGAAATCACGATTTTTGAAATCAAACTGTTACGATCTTATCGAGACAACATGCAGTATCATATTTCATATTAATATGAGCAAATTGGAAAGGAAATTAGTATTTTCGAGAAGGCGTGGACGAGTGATCGCGAAAACACGTACTGCACGTTGTGAATATATAGCACCAAGTACACGATAAAAATCCATTACTAGCCAATTGCGGTATCCAATCAGGATACAGGAAGAAAGTTTCCTATCCAGGGTTTACTATTGGAAACGCGGTTGGAAATAAAGTAAGCAATGGGGACGAGGTTGCAATGTGATATACAACGGGAGTGTGCCATGCATATTTATCGCCCGGTCAGGTGATCGTCGTGGGCCAATGAAAATACAGTATAAAGACAGAGGTATGACAAGATTAATTGGTACACATGTGTATGCTACACCGAAGCACAAGCTCGATCAGTGCATGCTCAGTGCAATGAACCATGAACTAAGACATGTAAGACAATGCCCATATCTGACTTCCTAATGGAGATCAATGTCTGTCATCACGCGACGCGTCAAGCACGGCCGGCCAGCGTATTTTTTTTCCTAGGAGGGTTAGGGGCAATGTCATGAATAATTCAGTTTTTCCTTTGAATCATTGCAAGACTTAGGTTCTCGTTCTATTTTCCCCTTAATTTAAAATTATCTCAGTGATAAATTTGGAGAAGAAAAACAGCTGATGAAAATGAGCAGCGACGACGTGGATTCGAACCAGGGATCTTTGTATCCATAGCTCATCTCGCTATCCACTAGGCTACTGTGTGGTAGCTCGACGACAACCGTTCTTTAAAATGCTTTAATGTATTGTAACTAGTTGAGTAACTAACAACAATGCTGTTGATGTCATTGTCCGTTCTCATGGAGAAACATGAATTATTCGTGACATTGCCCCCAACCCTCCTGGAATAAAAATTACGCGGCCGGCCAGCCACTGTGACAAGACTGGTAACCCTGTCTGAAAGTGGTTTGTTGTTCAAATATTGGTCTAATTCAAATGGGTGTAACCTTTTTCTCTCAGTTATCTTCTTGTGAATGGTATAAAAAATTATGTTTCATATACATTTGTGTAATTTGAAATTCTGATTTTTCAAAAAAAACACCAGATTTGGCGATTTGAAGAAAAACGGACGCTAGAACCCCAAATCGGACCCCAAAAAACCCAGATCTAGTGTAAAAACGCTAATAGTGGCAACGCTGCTTATATAGTGCATGTATTAAGACTTGATTTTAATTGTGGGATTACCATGACAAATTTTACACCTTGCGCATTTTTTTTGTATTCTTTTAAATGTAATGTTTGATCCTATACAGTATCATTATAAAAGTTATATGAAAAGTTTGCATTGTTTGTAATTTTCATAAGCCATATATAATGATAATAAAAATAATAATAATAATAATTTTGAACATGAACACAGTTTTATAATTGTGTCTACAGCATCACATTTGAAGTTGCTATATTCAACGTAACGTAGCCATGAATTCATGTATTGAAATCACGTGTTCTTTCCATTCCAATTTGCTTATGTTTGAAATGTGATACTGCATATTGGCGGGATAAGATTGTAACATTTTAACTTCGAAAACAATCGTGTTTTCGTAACTCACGATGCGACGAATTGATGCTGTTTTACCCTAAACACCGCGTACCAAAACAAACTCTAATGTAACGCACATGCAGGCACCAGACTATTCCTCATTTGCATTCAAAAATTGTGCACATGCCAATGATCCAGTACCTGGGTGAGAGAGCAGGTAGTGGTGGGCGCGTACTGCTCGACACCCTGGGGACGAGGTTGGATCATCAGCATCACCCTCATTTGGGGCTATTTAATTTTATTCCACAATCACGCCGATAATTAAACCAAAAATCAATGATAATTGTGAACACATTTTGTGAAGGGTCATGATTTTTTTTTTTTTTACATTTCTAAGCTTGTGATTAAAAACACTGACAATTATTTGAGATACCGACTTAAGGCAATTCCGACTTGATTCAAGTCTAGCGTGAACTACCCTTGTTTTCATGCAGTATACACGGGAGTTAAAAACGCTACACAACTGGTAACCTGCCATCACGCTTTTAGAATGAAGCCGTATTGCGTTGACCAGTGTATAGCCTGGTACCCATCTAACAACTGAACCGAAGCATAATGCAAAGAGCAGTACAAACAAGAAGGTTGTGTTGAAAAGCAAGTTTTGCATCACAATGCATAGTCGAGTGCGAATTTTAAGTGCATGTACTTCCGCCTAAATTGTACACAGTCAATGGGCATTCCTATAGAACTACTGTGGACATCACAGGAAAACCGGACCCAAGTTCGTAGCTACGGAATGAGAAATCAACAACCTCATCATAGAAATAGTCCCACACAAATATAAATCTCAATCATAAAGTTTCGAACTGGATCAAATGCTACAAATGAAACATGTATATCATTTTGAAGCTTACATCTAGTATCTGTACATGTATTTTATTGCAAGATAGTTCATTTAATAATGTTCAATAGGTCGGCTGTAACTCAGTACGTGTAACTGAAAAACTTATTACTGTGTACGCATAAACAAAATCTATTTGTCTGATTACGTCCGATGTCTACTGCAGAAAAAAAGGCCTTACGTACGTGTATACGGTATATAATAAACCGAGTTAAATACTGAAAACAATGCAACTTAATTCAGCGATTATCATCGGTGTCACATTTCAATATTTGACAAAAAAATGATGACATGATTGTGAAAAGGATAAAGTTGTTTCAGACGGAGAAATTGTCACGTAATAGTTTGCAATATAGTTTTACAATTGTTATACCAGTTGTTTAATATTGCCGCATTTATTCTACGTCTTTATGTTTTATTGTATTGTATTCGTAATAAATGTAGTATTTTTTAATGTAAGCATGGCCCCAGTGGAAACCAATCTTAAGGTGTATATACACTGAGTTAAAAATGAATATAAGTAGCATAAATTCACAATTGTCTCAAAGCATACATTCTTTCTTAGAAAAATACTCTACAGAAAATACAAAATATGTATAAAATAAAAACTAATCACATGCACAAGTTAAAAAAATCTGAATACTGATCACACAGAAGAAGCATTTACGAAAATCATCTGGGTAGTTCTAAAAACATATACTGAAAACGCATCAGGATGCAATAGAATTTTGCAAAAATGGATTTGTGAAAATTCATTTTCGTTTCAACTTATTTCGTTCCTAGTCTTCGTGTGTCCCTTTCGAATTAGATTTCAAGGCATTTTTGTTTTGTTTTTATGCGAGTGCTCAATTTTCATATTGATGAGCGAAATAGTGATGTCATAGCTTTGAGAGAAGCCTCATTGGTTCAGCAGACAAGAACTTTTTCGAATCGTTGTTTTCCCTATACTTTCGCTTATTTTCTGTTGTCGTGATACCTCATTGGTTGAGTGCATGACACTGAAAGCCATTTATGCAGTATGCAAACTATATCAACTATTACAGTAAAAAGGACTTTCCAATATTTTTGTATAGTTAGTAACTAGTTCAAAGGTAAGGCCATTTACCATCTAAAATTGTATATTATGTTGGATCGAAATCTGAAATTCATTTCATCGTCCCTCAAGCATCGGAGAAACACATGCAGCTGCAAACTCTAGACTTCCCCCCCCCCCCCCGCTTTTTGATTTTACGGAGGCCAAGTGTCCGGACAAAAACACGTGTCTACATTTCACCACGGATGTGCAAGTGCCCTCCCCCCCTCCCCCCTCCCCCCAAATCAAAATGACCTTGCTACGCCGCTGAAATTATAATGCCAATAATGGCTAGGACCAGTACAACGGTCCCGATGATAAGCCCAACGAGGGAGTACGTCTTGGCTTCCCTGGATGCCTGCTCCGCGCCGGCGATGTCCCCGAATCGGAAACGGTTTCGCACCTGTGAAAGTTATATATAGACGGATTAATTGAGACAAATCTTCTACACATGATATTGTTTACTCCCGATCCCCCAGGATGTAATGTCTGTCTATTGCAAGTTCTCTCCTAGCTAGTGGTGATCTCCATTTAAAGACTAAGTGGAGAGGGGCAAGTGGGGTGAAGTGGCTTCACCAAGGGCACAGCATATGACCAGCAGCTGGCAGGATCTGAACCCCAGACCCGTCACGGTGTCTATCTGATCAAACCCCAACCGCAAGGCCCCACCGTCCCACATAACTGGGGCAAATTTGCAGGGTCAGTGGGCGAACAACAAGAGGGTCAACTATGTGGTGTGCGGCAGTATACTTACACTGTAATTATATTTAAAATAATTTTGTTATTACTTCGTCATTGTTTAGACAAAAAAAAAATAACACGCCACAAGCTCCCTATTGAACATAGCTAAAGAGCATCGTGAGTGCCCCTTTCATCCTGATTGCACTATTGACCCAGAATGTCTGAGGCAAAGATCGGACCCAGGCCAACTCCCATAGGATGTGTATTGTCACGTATAGATGGATTTGTCAACGTGATAACGGTCATACTTACATCATTGGACTTGATCAATCCCACAACGCCGAGGGGCAGGCAGCAAAAGATGGTCACAAAGAGCGCCAATCCGAAGTAATCTTGAGGCTGGCAGATAGTACCAGTGTAAGTGGATATGATGGTTTGAGGCTGAGGCGCTACTGCCTGGACCATTTGACGTAAGACAAAGGAAATGTTATTTGAAACTTTGCATGACAGAAATTAAGGAACAATAAAATTAGTAAGGTTATTTTTTTTCTACAGGTAAAGTAAAGGGTATCTCTGGGATAACTACGAGACTAGTAGTGATGAGAATTGACATGCAAGTGTACCGTGTATCCAGGAGGATAGGTTGGGTTGTACGTAGGCGGATCATGGCCCACTGCAGATTGGTACCGGGTGGGCTGGGTGGGCGGATGATTGGCTTGACCACCACCCTCATTCTGGAACGTTTTATATCCTGCAATCGCAAAGATAATAAATTAGACAAAAAAGACGCAACTACAAGGTGGTTGTGTGTGTACAATCTGCAGGGAACACTTCTTTTAGTACTCGCTTCATACCACAACACATCATTAACCAAACACGATGTTATTTTTCAAATAGGAATAAATAATAATCAAGATGTATTACCTGTCGACATGATAGCTGGTAATTCTCTGAAAAATTCAGCCTTAATATTTACTCAGTTCTCAAGTTGGGAGAATTGGTTTGTCTTTGAGAGCGTACACCGACGTGAACAGGACAGATACGACCAGCCAACCACTACCATGCAGCTCACTGGCACTCTTCATGCCCGTACATAGCATTAATACGACAAGAATTAATGTCAACGCACGGGACTATGATGCAAATAGTTGTCACAATGCGGAAGCACGAACGTCACGGTCACGGGGCACTGGTTCACCATACTGTCACTGACCCTGACTGAGATCGCCGCGCAAAGTAGATTTAGGATTATGCTATTGTGCCTCACTTCATGAATTGTCTAACTTTGCAAAGTCGTGGGATCTTTATGGCGTTTTTGAGTTTCAGTCTACGAGTACTCTCTCCAGGCATGAATAATTAGTCACTCCATGCATAATTAGACACTCCATGTATAATAAGAGACTCCGTGAAAATGTCATGCCTCATGGTTTGGAAATTTGGCTTTAGCATTTTGCGGACTCATGTTCTCAGACTCAACGTGTGAAATGTGATATGTTTAGACGGGCTGAAAACGTCCAGTCGTTGGACGGCGCTACATAAACAACCTTGCTGGACTAACATCAATAACACACACCATGGCTTCGTCAGCGATTCGGCTGCATGTCAACTTGAAGTCTTATTCGCAACTAATATAAGAGCTCGACTGCCAACTGACCGATCCAGTAAGCACCGCCCCATGGTATTCTGACCAATCACAGCTGTGATTTATGTCCGACATGCGTGCACAAAAGTCCGACTTGCGTGCACGCGCGTATGATGCGCGCGTCAGGAAAATGCAGTGTGGCATTGGTGAGCTGAGGAGCACGTGTTAATTTGCCCACGTGCGCAGTGGGAGGGGCTTACTGGATCGGTCCATTGACCTATCGCCGTTTGCGAGTTAGCCACGCCCCTTAGACAACCCTATGAAATTTGTGTACCACTGATCTCTATATAAAGACTGGATAGCGGATATGCATACAACATTCACACAGAAGACTTTGCATATTGACCAATTCGCCCCCGGTCTCACGAAGATGGCCGCGTATAATACGAACGTTCTACGCGTAAATACGCGCGCGTTGTATCAACAGTTGACGCGCATTTTGGTCACGTACGCATATTATGATGTTCTAAAAGGAACACATTTCCGTAGTGATTATTATTTCAAAAACGCCGAAGAAGTGATTTGCGGCATTATAAAAGTAACCACTACGTTAGAAAAATTGTAGTAAACCTTGGTCAGTTGGTCAGTGGTGGTAGCCAAAATATAAGGCAAGTGAGCCGCGACGTTACAAAAGAAATCAAGCTGTCTATAAAGACGGCAACTTATCCTTTGTAGATCACCAGCCGGTCTCACCAATATGGCGTCAAATTCGTACATTGTGTGGCTCTTTATTAGCTATCCAGTCTTTATATAGAGATCAGTGTTGTGTACGCTAAGTTTTGTTTGTCCCAGATGTTGCGTGTTGCGCGTCAAGTTGTATATCATGTAATTGGACAATATTTCACAAGCCGCGTTGACGCGATTCTACTGCGATAGGTCCAATTCATAGAATGTTCTATATCTATGGTCTGTTTCAATTGGGAACTAGACTTGACTCAAGTCGGAATTGCTTTAAGTCGGTATCTTAAAAAAAATCACAAAATTCACTTAGTTTACATCTTTCAAGAAGCACGACAAGGTACACTTCAGCACGCGTTCCACTTCAGTGCCGCATAAAAATGCGCACACACTGTATGCATATTGTACAACACGCGTATTCAATACGTACTTGTGTGTGCATGTATGCAGAGCATGTGCATACATGTGGTGCAAAAGTTAGCATGTGGGTTGCTGCATCACATAAAAATAACATGTACATGTAAGCTTTCAACATGTTGGTCTGAATTTGACGCATGAGGGCGAGTTATAATGCCACGTGTTTTGTAAAGGCGTTTTCATTACAGCTACTTTGGGAACTCTAATTAATCCGATCACTTTTTTACTTACAACATACATTAAGCATCAGCTGAAGATGTGTCATCGTGACGTCATCATTTTTTTTCATTTCTTTCCCCCTTTTTTTGGGGGAGGGGGAGGGGTGGGGGTATGGGGCGGGGATGAAACCCCACGTCGCTGCGCCACTATTTTCAGCTTAGTATTTTGAGCCCGTTTTCTCCACATACTTAAATTGCACACAAAAAATGTACAGTTTGTTTCTCTGGGCGATCATTCTGCAGCGCAGCCGAAGTTGAAGGCGAACCGCCGATGAAGCCGAAGTTAATTGAAAATTTACAAAACAGATAACTTTTACAGATTTTCCTACATTATTACGCTTTCCAATTTGCTCGTATTAATATGAAATGTGAACTGCATATTGGCGGGATAAGATTGTAACATTTTGACTTAAAAAAATAACAACTGTGTTTTCGTAACTCACGGCGCGACGAATTGATGCTGTTTTTGCATGCCCCAGACACCGCATACAAACACAAACGCTGTTACGCACGTGCAGGCACCAGACTATTCCTCATTTGCATACGTGTTCAAAAATTTTGCACATGCAAATGACCCAATACTAGGGTGAGAGAGCAGGTAGTGGTGGGCGTGTACAGCTCGACACCCTGGGGACGAGGTTGGATAGTTGGGATTTAACAACTATACTCCGTCGCAGTTGAATTCGGTCCCAACTACACTTGGAGCCGGGACCATGTACAGTTAGGCCAATGCCGTATAGTTGGGGCGTAACATTAATGATATTGTAACGGACCTTTGCTGTCATCCGAGCGGTTTATCATTAAAGATATTCGTAGTCTTATCAGGTTGGAATCGGCACCGGTCTGTCATTGGGTAGCGTGGCGACAGTGCCGAGTCCAATCTCCCTGCTTAGTAGTGCAGACTAGAAATTATCACTTACACTGCATGTACATGTACATGTATTTGAATAACCTACAACAGCAAGAGAGAGACACAGACACGTCTGTATGGTTTCAGCTCTAAACCAGTTCTCCTCGTTTATTTAACTCAACACATACTTTATATCTCACTTACAATCAAGGATGCTTACAATTAGTGGTCCTAAACCCCGCCCCTGAATTGTGATTGGATTGTTCTACCCTTCCCTGATTGGCTGCCAGTTTCGTGAGCGTGGTCACTGCACGGTCGAGTCACGAGAGGGCGCACTCATTTTCCCACCTGTGGAAAATGGGCGTGACTCGCACAAAAATACATGCGCAGTAGGAGCTCTCCACGGCGTTTAATGCCAAGATGATTTATAAACAATGACATTATAAACAGAGACGACTGCAGGTCGTCACAATATGTAGGCCTACGTGTAATTCCAGTCACTTCCTGCATGGGTTTTATAGGTGCTTGGCTGGTTGATCATTCGGTTTCACGTTGATGTACTCTATACAAAATATACAAATTCTCCAAACTTGAGAACTGAGTAAATGTCAAGGCTGAATCTTTCAGAACACCATCATGTCAACAGGTAAATACATTTGATTATTTATTCAAAATTTGAAAAAGAACATCGTGTTTAATCATAATGATGTGGTTTATTACTTTTGTCAGGGTATATACAGTGGGGACGACATTTTTTTGTTGAACAACACAGAATTTGTATACACAACCACCTTAAGTAGAATATTTTGGTCTAAGGCAGACTGGTCGGGACCAGACTAAACAAACACAAGCCCATGACAAACGCGGGGACCGTCGTAGACAAATCATCCATCGTCAAGCACTCCCATACAGAAGACATCAAGATCAACTGGCAACAAGCAGAGCTCTTCACCGGCATGAAACGTTTGTATTGGCGTCGCTACGGCGAGGCCATCCATGAAACACAAGACATCGGTTTCTCCATCAGCGACATCTACCTCCCCCTCTAAACCCACGGATCCAATGGGTCTCTTTTACCCAACGACCAACCTCGGCAAATGGGTCTCCTATACCCATGGCAACCCACCCCTCTGCTTCCCCGGTCCTTAATAACACGCTCCAGTGAAATTACATCCCGATTGACTTAGACTCACACCAGTGAGCATGCATCCCAACTTGGTCTGCAGGATCCCAGCTTTCACACCTCCACGCTTCAACTCTTCCTCCCTGCCTAGTTTACAAATACTTCAACTTCCAGTTGGAATTGCCTCAGTCTCCTGACGACGGACACAGTATGCTGCCTGAAACGTTGCGGGTTTAACCGGTTCTTCTTATAACCACCACCTAGCTACTCACAACAGAGATTGGTTTCACATGGTGCCGCCGCAAACTGTAACCATTGCTGTTATCCTCACAATGCAAACTTTCCATTCTTAATTTTGGTCTAATTTATTATATTTGTGATTGCAGGACATCCACAGTTCCAGAAAGAGGGTGATGTTGATGATATGGCCAACTATCCGCCCACCCAGCCGCAACCTGCACAGGGCTATGCCCCGCCCCAGTACAACGCATCACCCCCTTCAGTCACGGTATTTGTCAATTCCATCCCTATAGTATTAGCCCCAGAGATATTGATATTTTAAAATTACTTCACACGATAATACATGTAACTATAGGAGAAAAAAATTTACATCCTGATGCCACTGTTTTTCTGTAATCATGCATTTATTATATATCATGAATGTCAGTCATAAGTCTATGTAATAGACCGTGGTGAAAGCCACGCATATGAACAGATTCGCTGATTAATTAGGCAAGACAGCCGCATCTTGACCTCTAGATTTTGACCAATCAGCGGGCGCTTTCTAAGTCGGGTCTTCGGTCATTTACCTTTGTCGCGTGTAGACATGGATAACAAAATAACCCCGCTAGACACAGCAACAAAGGCTTTGGTCACGCGCTATTATGTTATACGCGACACGGGACCGTACCATAAGTCTGACGCCTCATAGAGGTCCGACGCCTCAAAAGTCCGAAATTTCGGACTAATGAGGCGTCGGACTTATGAGGCATAAATTCCGCCTCATAAGTCCGACGCCTCATAAGTCCCACAATGGACAAACGCTGTTTCGAGTATGAGGCGTCGGACTTAAGCGGCGACGGACCTATGAGGCGTCGGACTTATGAGCGGACCCGCGCGACACGTACGCGCGCGGCTCTTGTTTGCATCATCATTGATCTCCATTAGTGAGACAATGGAGATCAATGATTACAATACACTGGACTCGAATTTACCAATGGTTTTAGTCCTGATTTGGGAATGAAATGACGTCACGATTTAGTAAAGTCGACTCCGATTGGCTGGCGCGCGGCCTCCATATATCTGCATGTTTAGACATATCAAACGTTATACAGGAGACTTGGCTCCGTGGATAAGGGGTGATACCCGGACTATACTACTAAGTCATTGCAAACGTTAAGAAAACCTGAATCTGGGACGGAAGATTTTGTTAGAGGCTTCTTGAAGTCTACAAAAAAAAGTGTATTTACTAAGTCACAGTGTTCAAGATAAAAATCCACTTTTATAATAATAACTCTCACCAAAATTTGAGCAAATGTTTTGATATTATTTCCAATAAACTTATTCTCAACAACCAAAAACTCCAAAAACGATTCCCATGATATTTAATGTAATAATCATGAATTATGGGTCTTTGAAGTTTTTTTTTTGCATAATCAAATATATACAAATATTGGGCAGTGAGCAACCTTATCTGGCAAATTGGGTCCGCTCATAAGTCCGACGCCTCATGGGCCCGACGCCTCATAAGTCCAAAACATCGTTTGTCCGTTATCGAAATTATGAGGCGTCAGACTTATGAGGCGTCGGAGCTATGAAGCCGAATCCCTGAGTCCATTGCTTCTTAAATCCGACGCCTCATAATTCCGAAATTCCGGACTTATGAGGCGTCGGACTTACGATACGGCCCCAAACTCCGAGGACAAATTAATAAAATATTTGAAGAAAAAAAACCTGGAAAGCATTTTGAAGAAGAAAAAAATGGTTCTCAAACGTCTCAACATGTTTAAATGTAGTCATATCCGTCTTCAGCATGCACGGCATGCAATAATTGTCATCTCTTTTTCTTTGTATTTTTCCGTCATGCAAATTTTCAAGTCACATTTGCCTTGTCTTACTTTAATAGGCGGTCCAGGCAGTCCCACCTCAGCCTCAGACCATCATATCCACTTCCCATGTCATGCCTCAAGATTACTTCGGATTGGCGCTCTTTGTGACCCTCTGTTGCTGCCTGCCCCTCGGCATTGTGGGATTGATCAGGTCCAATGACGTAAGTATTGGTGGAATTGCACCCAATCGTCCCCCACTTAAGCCCTTTGTTCTATGCAATTTTTGTACCCCAGATATGGGGAATGGGGCCTTTGGTTTAGGTGTGTGACTCCTGATCAACACGTACCTTGCGTCAGAGGTTCAGATCCTGCCAGCTCCTAGTCATACTATGTCGTGTCCTTGGGCAAGACACTTCACCCCACTTGCCTCTCTCTCCACCTAGGAGTACATGAGATTGGCAATCAGCATTAGCTGGGTAGTAAGCTTGCAATTGACAGGCATCATACGAAGGGGGGAATAAACAATATTGTGTCGCTGATTTGTCTCAATATATATTATTCCGTTTGTATAACTTCAACAGGTGCGCAACCGTTTCCTTGCCGGGGACATCGCCGGCGCGAAGCAAGCCTCCAGGCAAGCCAAGACCTTCTCTTATGCGGGGCTTCGCATCGGCATCCTTTTGATTGTCGTAACCATCGTTGCTTTAAGTATCGAATTCTACTTCCCTGGAACGGTGAACAGAAATAATTATTAGGAGTTGAGGCATTTTCTGATGATGATGGAGAATTTGTGAGAGTTGAGGGTGGAAAAAGATGTTTCCTGGCTTTCTTTTTGTGAACATTTTGATTTTTAAAAATATTTCCAAGGTCCAGTCGGGGTGGGGGGCACAATGAGCATTTGATGACAACAGAGACACTTAATATGTATGAGTCTGCTTATTGTATGTCATCTTCCAGTTTCTTAAAAAAAAATGCGGATTAGGGTGACCACAAATTCGTAGCCTTGTGGAGACCACACACAATACGGAACAAAACATTGTAAAGGTCTCCACAGGGCAATTTCTATAGATGAATAGGTCTCCACAAGGTTTTCACGAAATATATATATGTGTTTTACTCAAAAACTAGGAATTTCCAAGGTGGGTTGATCCGTCGCAAATGGAAGAGTTTTAGAAAAGGGATATTAATTCCAAATTTCAGCCAAGGAAACTAATTCTGGTTAAAATAAGAGCATTTTGAAAATTCACTTTCAATATTGAACACTTTACTACACGAGAACAAAGAAATGTCTCCACAAGGATACAAATTTTGGAATGGGTGATCTGAAAGTGTGGAGGGGGAAGATTATGTAACTAGGTATGGGAGTTAGGAAGTATTGAGGGCATTTTGGGATACAAGCAGATATGAATAACTAACTACTGACTGTAGTTTTACTATTGCTGTAGTTAAAAAATACATTTGACACTTTTTAATCTTTCGATTAAGATAAAAATTGCTTCTTTAGTTAATGGGAAATGTGTACTTTTTGTACCCAGAAAGTTACATCGTTTCACCCTCCGCTCAAAATGTAGTCTTTTGATGTTATCTGTCGCTGGCAGCTTACAGTGCTTTGTTTTTATCAAATGGTTTTTTTCGATGCTTTCGAAATAATGAACGTTTATGAGTGCAATGGTAAGAATAATTTCATTCGGTGACAGGTGTAATGTTAATGGACCATTCCATCTGTCACCGAATGAAATTATTCTTTCCATTGCATGAATATGAAACATTCATTATTTGTGTTATGAAACACCTGAATAAATCCTCGTCATCTGATTGGTCAGAGCCACTGTTTGACTCTGCAATGGAACTTATAATATTATTTACCGTGGCATAGAACTATTTACCGTGGAATAGAATTTATATTTACCGTGGAATAACCTTCTAGTTACCGTGGAATAGAATTTATATTTGCCGTGGAATAGAACTTCTCTTTTTGCGGTACGTGCGGCTGGGCCACGTGGGTTCAGACGAACAATTCAATGACATGTGATCAACGAGCTGCCAATTGGATGATAGGGATTTATTGAGGCGTTATATACAACCAAAGTATTCTCATTCCAAACTTGGGGCCAATTATCAGTCTGTAAATATTGACATACTGTATGCATTCATTATTATGACCTTTGCGAGTCTAAGGTTTGCAGCTGCATTGTTTCTTCGGTGCTTGAAGGGATGATGAAATGAATAATCAGATTTCGATCCAACATAATATACAATTTCAAATGACAACCAGCCATACATTTAAACTGTGTGAAAATAATGGGATGTCCTTTCAATAGTTGATAAAGTTGACTCGCTGAATGAATGGTTTTCACTTTCATGCACTTAATCAACAAGGAAACAAGACAACAAATGATTCACGACAGCAGGAAAAACAAAAATCCTAGAAGTTTCTTTTCTGCTGAACCAATGAGGCTTCTCTGAAAGATGACGCCAGTATTAATTTCGCTCATGAATATGCAAATTTAGCACTCGCATACAACCACAAAACGTTCCTTGAAAATCTATTTAGAAAGGGAAACTTGAGGAATGAAATAAGATGACTAGGAATGAAGTATTATTAGCAATCCATTTTTAATCCATTTTTAAAATTCCTATTGCATCGCTATTGTTTTGAGTATCGCTATTGTTTTGAGTGTATGAACTATATACCTAGATACTTTTAGCACATATTTATCCGTGGGAATCTGTTTGCATGTTATCTGATTTTGTGCAGGTAGTTAGTTTATTTAGTACAATATTAGTTATCTTGCGAGCGCGAGTGGAACACGGAATAATGTAGTGCGTCTGTGTCCCACATGCCACGAGGCCGAAGGCCGAGTGGTATGAGGGACACAGACGCACTACATTTTCCGTGTTCCACGAGCGCGAGCGCGATAACGAATTTATCTTCAAGCAAACTTGACGCACAGTAAAGTTGGAACACGCATGCTGTGTAACCTACGCGCAAATTTTGAATTCACAGTGAATTGTGCAGCACTAATCGCGTCACGTAGGCTTAGAATAGCGCAATACGCAGAGTGCGGTATGGACCGTGGCCGTGCGGTATGGTTATATGTAGCACGGCTTGTTGCCATGGATCGACCAATCAGGATCGAGGATTCAAGTTTGCTGGAAGATAATTACAAATACAATACAATAAAATCAATCAAGCGTATGTAATTAATGCGTATAAAAAACAGTATTACTATTGTAAAACTATTTCAACTTTTACAACTATTTTCAACCATTCTTAATAATCACGTAATCAGATATTGCCAAATATTGAAATACAACATCGATAATAATCGTTGAATTAAGTTGATTTATATGCCGTACGTAAGGCCGCCTTCTTGTTTTTGATTAAGACATCGGCTCGAAATGCCATGGTGTTATACGTAGGATACTCAGACAAATTATTTTATTTTTATGTACACAGTAATTAATTTTCCAGTTATACATGACTTCTATAGTACAGTCGATCTGAAAGAGCATTGTTAAAAAAAGAACTATGTGCGTACGAGTAACTCACCCGGATCGACTCGGGTAAAGGCAGACGGGTTAGCCACGACAGCCGGGCTAATCAAACGCTGAAACCGCGGGCCATCACGCGTCCGATCCTCACATGACGCCCGTATAGCCACTGACAAATAAATCTAAGCCTATACAGTTTGAGATTTACTGCTTTTCAGACAATTGCAAAAACCCAAAAAAATTGGGCTGGAATTTTAGCCTCAAAAATCGCAATGAACTCAATAAATATTACCTTTATTATAGTCTTCAAATAAGCTTGAGATTTCAGCTGTATTTGTTAGGGACCTAGGAAATAGTACCCAGGCCGGGTCCCACTTAATGATATGTGCAAACCCGACCCGAAACTGAAACATCAAATCACTCAAGTACTTTCTAAGTTACGGAATTGTAAACACAACCACTGCTGTATGTACATTGTACAACACGCGTATTCAATACGTACATGCGTGTGCATGTATGCAGAGCATGGGCGTACATGTGGTGCAAATGACCCAATACCAGGGTGAGAGAGCAGGCAGTAGTGGGCGTGATGTACAGCTCGACACCCTGGGGACGAGGTTTGATAGGTGGGATTTAACAACTATACTCCGTCGCAGTTCAATTCGGTCCCAACTACACTTGGAGCCGGGACCATATGTACAGTTAGGCCAATGCCGTATAGTTGGGGCGCAGAGCATTAGTGATATGTACGTGTAATTCTTGTCACTTCCTGCATGGGTTTTATAGTTGCTTGGCCGGTTGATCATTCGGTTTCACGTTGATGTACTCTATACAAAATATACAAATTCTCCAAACTTGAGAACTGCAGATAAATGTCAAGGCTGAATCTTTCAGAACACCATCATGTCAACAGGTAAATACATTTGATTATTTATTCAAAATTTGAAAAAGAACATCGTGTTTAATCATAATGATGTGGTTTATTAATTACTTTTGTCAGGGTATATACAGTGGGGACGACAATTTTTTGTTGATCACCACAGAATTTGCATACACAACCACCTTAAGTAGAATATTTTGGTCTAAGGCAGACTGGTCGGGACCAGACTAAACAAACACAAGCCCATGACAAACGCGGGGACCGTCGTAGACAAATCATCCATCGTCAAGCACTCCCATACAGAAGACATCAAAATCAACTGGCAACAAGCAGAGCTCATCACCGGCATGAAACGTTTGTATTGGCGTCGCTACGGCGAGGCCATCCAGATCATCAAACACAATACAGTGCCCCAAGACATCGGTTTCTGCATCAGCGACATCTACCTCCCCCTCTAAGCCCACGGATCCAATGGGTCTCTTTTACCCAAGGACCAACCTCGGCAAATGGGTCTCCTATACCCATGGCAACCCACCCCTCTGCTTCGCCGGTCCTTAATAACACGCTCCAGTGAAATTACATCCCGATTGACTCGGACTCACACCAGCGAGCATGCATCCCAACTTGGTCTGCAGGATCCCAGCTTTCACACCTCCACGCTTCAACTCTTCCTCCCTGCCTAGTTTACAAATACTTCAACTTCCAGTTGGAATTGCCTCAGTCTCCTGCAGCTGACGACGGACACAGTATGCTGCCTGAAACGTTGGGTTTAACCGGTTCTTCTTATAACCACCACTTAGCTACTCACAAAAGAGATTGATTTCACATGGTGCCGCCGCAAACTGTAACCATTGCTGTTATCCTCACAATGCAAACTTTCCATTCTTAATTTTGGTCTAATTTATTATATTTGTGATTGCAGGACATCCACAGTTCCAGAAAGAGGGTGATGTTGATGATATGGCCAACTATCCGCCCACCCAGCAGCAACCTGCACAGGGCTATGCCCCGCCCCAGTACTACGCATCACCCCCTTCAGTCACGGTATTTGTCAATTCCATCCCTATAGTATTGGCCTTAGAGATATTGATATTTTAAAATTACTTCACATGATAATACATGTAACTATAGGAGAGAAAAAATTTACATCCTGATGCCACTGTTTTTCTGTAATCATGCATTTATTATATATCAATGAATGTCAGTCATTAGTCTATGTAATAGACCGTGGTGAAAGCCACGCATATGAACAGATTTGCTGATTAATTAGGCAAGACAGCCGCATCTTGACCTCTAGATTTGGACCAATCAGCGGGCGCTTTCTAAGTCGGGTCTTCGGTCATTTACCTTTGTCGCGTGTAGACATGGATAACAAAAATAACCCCGCCAGACACAGCAACAAAGGCTTTGGTCACGCGCTATTATGTTATACGCGACACGGGGCCGTACCATAAGTCTGACGCCTCATAGAGGTCCGACGCCTCAAAAGTCCGAAATTTCGGACTAATGAGGCGTCGGACTTATGAGGCATAAATTCCGCCTCATTAGTCCGACGCCTCATAAGTCCCACAATGGACAAACGCTGTTTCGAGTATGAGGCGTCGGACTTAAGCGGCGACGGACCTATGAGGCGTCGGACTTATGAGCGGACCCCCGCGACACGTACGCGCGCGGCTCTTGTTTGCATTATCATTGATCTCCATTAGTAAGACAATGGAGATCAATGATTACAATACACTGGACTCGAATTTACCAATGGTTTTAGTCCTGATTTGGGAATGAAATGACGTCACGATTTAGTAAAGTCGACTCCGATTGGCTGGCGCGCGACCTTCATAATATCTGCATGTTTAGACATATCAAACGTTATACAGGAGGGAGACTTGGCTCCGTGGATAACGGGTGATACTCAGACTATACTACTAAGTCATTGCAAACGTTAAGAAAACCTGAATCTGGGACGGAACATTTTGTTAGAGGCTTCTTGAAGTCTACAAAAAAAGTGTATTTACTAGTCACAGTGTTCAAGATAAAAATCCACTTGTATAATAACTCTCACTTTTGTCCCCAAAAGTTGAGCAAATGTTTTGATATTATTTCCAATAAACTTATTCTCAACAACCAAAAACTCCAAAAACGATTCCCATGATATTTGATATAATAATCAATGAAATATGGGTCTTTGAATTTTTTTTTTTTTGCATAATCAAATATATACAAATATTGGGCGGTGAGCAACCTTATCTGGCAAATTGGGTCCGCTCAGAAGTCCGACACATCATAGGCCCGACGCCTCATAAGTCCAAAACATCATTTGTCCGTTATTGGAATTATGAGGCGTCGGACTTATGAGGCGTCGGAGGTATGAAGCCGAATCCCTGAGTTCATTGCTTCTTAAATCCGACACCTCATAATTCCGAAATTCCGGACTTATGAGGCGTCGGACTTATGAGGCGTCGGACTTACGATACGGCCCCAAACTCCGAGGACAAATTAATAAAATATTTGAAGAACAAAAAACTGGAAGGCATTTTGAAAAAAAAAATGGTTCTCAAACGTCTCAACATGTTTAAATGTAGTCATATCCGTCTTCAGCACGGCATGCAATAATTGTCATCTCTTTTTCTTTGTATTTTTCCGTCATGCAAAGTTTCAAGTCACATTTGCCTTGTCTTACTTTAGGCGGTCCAGGCAGTCCCACCTCAGCCTCAGACCATCATATCCACTTCCCATGTCATGCCTCAAAATTACTTCGGATTGGCGCTCTTTGTGACCCTCTGTTGCTGCCTGCCCCTCGGCATTTTGGGATTGATCAGGTCCAATGACGTAAGTATTGGTGGAATTGCTTTATGCAATTTTTGTACCCCAGATATGGGGAATGGGGCCTTTGGTTTAGGTGTGTGACTCCTGATCAACACGTACCTCGCGTCAGAGGTTCAGATCCTGCCAGCTCCTGGTCATACTATGTCGTGTCCTTGGGCAAGACACTTCACCCCACTTGCCTTTAATTCTCTTCACCTAGGAGTACATGAGAATGGAAATCATTAGCTGGGTAGTAAACTTGCAATTGACAGGCATCATACGAAGGGGGGAATAAACAATATTGTGTCGCTGATTTGTCTCAATATTATTCCGTTTGTATAACTTCAACAGGTGCGCAACCGTTTCCTTGCCGGGGACATCGCCGGCGCGGAGCAAGCCTCCAGGCAAGCCAAGACCTACTCTTTTTGGGGGCTTGGCATCGGCATCAGTTTGACTGTCGTATCCATCGTTGCTTTAATTATCGACTTCTCGGTCCCTAGGGACGATGAACAGAAATATTAGGAGTTGAGAAATTAAGTTTCTGATGATGATGGAGAATTTGTGAGAGTTGAGGGTGGAAAAAGATGTTTCCTGGCTTTCTTTTTGTGAACATTTTGATTTTTAAAAATATTTCCAAGGTCCAGTCGGGGTGGGGGGGCACAATGAGCATTTGATGACAAAAGAGACTCTTAATATGTATGAGTCTGCTTATTGTATATCATCTTCCAGTTTCTTTAAAAAAAAATGCGGATTAGGGTGACCACAAATTCGTAGCCTTGTGGAGACCACACACAATACGGAACAAAACATTGTAAAGGTCTCCACAGGGCAATTTCTATAGATGAATAGGTCTCCACAAGGTTTTCACGAAATATATATGTGTGTTTTACTCAAAAACTAGGAATTTCCAAGGTGGGTTGATCCGTCGCAAATGGAAGAGTTTTAGAAAAGGGATATTAATTCCAAATTTCAGCCAAGGAAACTAATTCTGGTTAAAATAAGAGCATTTTGAAAATTCACTTTCAATATTGAACACTTTACTACACGAGAACAAAGAAATGTCTCCACAAAGATACAAATTTTGGAATGGGTGATCTGAAAGTGTGGAGGGGGAAGATTATGTAACTAGGTATGGGAGTTAGGAAGTATTGAGGGCATTTTGGGATACAAGCAGATATGAATAACTAGCTACTGACTGTAGTTTTACTATTGCTGTAGTTAAAAAATACGTATGACACTTTTTTATCTTTAGATTAAGATAAAAATTGCTTCTTTAGTTAATGGGAAATGTGTACTTTTTGTACCCAGAAAGTTACATCGTTTCACCCTCCGCGCAAAATGTAGTCTTTTGATGTTATCTGTCGCTGGCAGCTTACAGTGCTTTGTTTTTATCAGATGGTTTTTTTTTCGATGCTTTCGAAATAATGAACGTTTATGAGTGCAATGGTAAGAATAATTTCATTCGGTGACAGGTGTAATGTTAATGGACCATTCCATCTGTCACCGAATGAAATTATTCTTTCCATTGCATGAATATGAAACATTCATTATTTGTGTTATGAAACACCTGAATAAATCCTCGTCATCTGATTGGTCAGAGCCACTGTTTGACTCTGCAATGGAACCTATATTTACCGTGGCATAGAACTATTTACCGTGGAATAGAATTTATATTTACCGTGG
The DNA here is from genome assembly GCA_029964075.1 of Patiria pectinifera. Classification (NCBI taxonomy): domain Eukaryota; kingdom Metazoa; phylum Echinodermata; class Asteroidea; order Valvatida; family Asterinidae; genus Patiria; species Patiria pectinifera. The sequence continues at coordinate 12,429,232 of CM057145.1, forward strand.
AATAACCTTCTATTTACCGTGGAATCGAATTTCTATTTACCGTGGAATAGAACTTCTCTTTTTGCGGTGCGGCCGGGCCACGTGGGTTCAGACGAACAATTCAATGACATGTGATCAACGAGCTGCCAATTGGATGACAGGGATTTATTGAGGCGTTATATAAAAGCAAAGTATTCTCATTCCAAACTTGGGGCCAATTATCAGTCTGTAAATATGGACACACTGTATGCATTCATTATTTTGACCTTTGCGAGTCTAAGGTTTGCAGCTGCATTGTTTCTTCGGTGCTTGAAGGGATGATGAAATGAATAATCAGATTTCGATCCAACATAATATACAATTTCAGATGACAAACAGCCATACATTTAAACTGTGTGAAAATAATGGGATGTCTTTTCAATAGTTGATAAAGTTGACTCGCTGAATGAATGGTTTTCACTTTCATGCACTTAATCAACAAGGAAACAAGACAACAAATGATTCACGACAGCAGGAAAAACAAAAATCCTAGAAGTTTCTTTTCTGCTGAACCAATGAGGCTTCTCTGAAAGATGACGCCAGTATTAATTTCGCTCATGAATATGCAAATTTAGCACTCGCATAAAACCACAAAACGTTCCTTGAAAATCTATTTAGAAAGGGAAACTTGAGGAATGAAATAAGATGACCAAGAATGAAGTATTTAGCAATCCATTTTTAATCCATTTTTAAAATTCCTATTGCATCGCTATTGTTTTGAGTATCGCTATTGTTTTGAGTCTATGAACTATATACCTAGATACTTTTAGCACATATTTATCCGTGGGAATCTGTTTGCATGTTATCTGATTGTGTGCAGGTAGTTAGTTTATTTAGTACAATTACAAATACAATACAAAAAATCAATCAAGCGTATGTAATTAATGCGTATAAAAAACAGTATTACTATTGTAAAACTATTTCAACTTTTACAACTATTGTCAACCATTCTTAATAATCATGTTATCAGATATTGCCAAATATTGAAATACAACATCGATGATAGTCGTTGAATTAAGTTGCATTGCTTTCAGTATTTAACTCGGTTTATTAATATGCCGTACGTAAGGCCGCCTTTTTTTTTTGGATTAAGAAATCGGCTCGAAATACCATGGTGTTATACGTAGGATACTCAGACAAATTATTTTATTTTTATGTACGCAGTAATTAATTTTTCAGTTATACATGACTTCTATAGTACAGTCGATCTGAAAGAGAATTGTTAATTAAAAAAACAACTATCTTTCAAATTAATACATGCAAACATAAAACAAAATACATGCTTCAAAATGATTTACATGTTTCATTTTGTTGCATTTTGTCCAGTCTGAAATTTTAGCATTTAGGTTTATTCTGTGGAACCACTTCTTTGATAAGGTTGTTGATATCTCCTTCCGTAACTGCGAACTTGGGTCGGGTTTTTTGTAATGTCCACAGTAGTTTTAGACGAAGTCCCATTGACTGTGTACATTTTAGGCGGAAGTATAAATTTGCACTCGTATATGCAAACCTTCCTTGTCAACAAACTGTCATTGTACGAGGTGAGTCAAAAAAAGCGAAACCCAAATTTCGGGACCATTGTGTTAGTAAAGTTCTGCATGTAGCACTTTTAAAATCTAGGATATGAAGGCCCAATTCATCAGCTTTCTTTTAGTACAAAAATCATTCAAATCGCTTATGTAATTTTTAAGTTAATGAATTTTAAACATTAACAACCGTTTTAAAGTTATGTCCACGGATCACAAAAAAGGTAGTGTTCTTTCAGCAAAACGAAAACAAATCCCATAGGGATGTGTGTGAGTTTTTTTTTTTTGTTTTTTGGGTTTTTTTTTAAAGAACGCACATCTTTTTTTGTGTGATCCGTGGACAGAACTTGAAAGCAGTGGTTTTGTTTACAATTCCGTAACTTAGTGATTTGATGTTTCAGTTTCGGGTCGGGTTTGCACATCATTTAGTGGGACCGGCGGCCTGGGTACTATTTCCCAGGTCCCTAACAAATACAGCTGAAATCTCAAGCTTATTTGAAGACTATAATAAAGGTAATATTTATTGAGTTCATTGCGATTTTTGAGGCTAAAATTCCAGCCCATTTTTTTTGAGTTTTTGCAATTGTCTGAAAAGCAGTAGATCTCAAACTGTATAGGCTTAGATTTATTTGTCAGTGGCTGCGGGCGTCACGTGAGGATCGGACGCGTGATGGCCCGCGGTTTCAGCGTTTGATTAGCCCGGCTGTCGTGGCTAACCCGTCTGCCTTTACCCGAGTCGATCCGGGTGAGCTACTCGTACGCACCCAAAGTTATTCACACGTGTATGGAGCAAATTTTGCTCGTCCCACCCCCCCGTACCCCCCTACCCCCTCTCCCCCCACCCCCGTACCCCCTACCCCCTTCTGTTTGCAGGGCCAGGGAATTGAAGGAGAAAATCTTCTGTTTGCAGGGCATGGAATTGTAGTCTGGTTCCCAGACCAAAAGATTCCGACTATTCCTGATGAATCTTAGACGTGTAGACGTCAGGGGAAATTGTCAGGTCGGGGAACCAGACTAAGGGAATTGAAGGAGAAAATCTTCGGTTTTTTACCTATCCAACGCTAATGGCGCCAGTCCCATGAGCAACTACTTCCTGTTTCACTTTTTCAACGGACTGTCCGATCTTCATTAAAAACTATACGATCTTTGACACTATGTATTCATGATCGTTGAGGGGGCACTTCATTTGTAAATGAAAATTGATTGGAGTAAAATCAGGTGAGGTACTGTGAAGGGGAATTCCGCTCGTTTGTAATACTTTTGTAGCTTTAGTATTACAATGATCGGCTATTTTATAGGTTTCTTTTTTTATAGCTAGAAGTGGAGAGGGGGAAACCCATTATGTGCAATGCAATGCCCAAAATAATAGGCGGGTTAGTGTACGTGTACGTGATTGCTGTTACTCGGTGTTGCACTTGCAGTTGCACAAGTCATTCAACACTTTTCAAGTTGGCCCTAGTAAAAATTATTTTTGAAACCGAGTTTCGCAGCCGTGTTTCTGTTTTTACTTCTCAATGATGACATTGTCATAAAACGATTTCAGTATTGTCCTCCTTCTTGCCTAGGCTAGGCTCACTGTACTGAAAATGCCACTTTCATCTGGACTACTTTTAAAATTCTGCCTGTATATCTGGAAGTGTATCTGTTCGTTGTTTGGACACGTCAGGATGAGTGTTAAACTTGTTTGTAATCTGTTACTTTGTCCGTTTCAACTCTTGCACTCCAAGTGTGTCGGTTTTGTAGAGTACTGCACGGGTGACGAGGATCCGCCAGTCGATAACCGGAGTCGAAGTCGAAAAAGGAGCCGCGGACGCAAAAGAGCCATGCCGGCCAAGCGGAAACGATCGGAAAAACAAGCCACCGCGCCGGGTAAGAGAGGAAACAAGAAGGTGAAGGCGTCTCTGGAGTTTGTCGGAGGCGACCAGTCAAGTGATTCGGGCCAAACAAAACTGGACGATTTTTTCGACCCGGCCAAAGACAAGGCCAAAGGCATGAAAGGGTTAGGGACAGGTAGGGAAAAAGCTGACAGAGGTGACACGAAGGGGCAGGTTGCAGCTCACAGTCCAACTTCAACACCGACAAGAAATCACGGAAGGGCGAACATTCCAGTGACAGGACCGGCTGAAAAAGGGGACCAGCTTGACTCTGTAGATGGATCCAGCGCTAATAAACTGTCGTCGGGAAAGGGAACCACGCCCAAATTGCAGACAGGACAGAAACAAGGCGCTGCAACTTCAACTTCTTCGAAGATGAAAGCTACAGATCCGGACTCCCTCCCCGGAACAAGCCGTGGCTTCGTGAACTGTGATGGGTCAAGAGTCAAAAAGGAGGGAAGAAATCGCAGCGACGATTGGGGAAAGAGTGTTCATCCAATCAGCGATTCGGAGAGCAACACATCATCGGATAAGCAGCCGGTAACGCCGCCGGTAACGCCGAAAAAAACCTGGTTTGTGAGTATTCCCAAAAGATCAGCCGGCAACTGGTTTATGGGAGAATTGTTTGACCTCTGGATAGTCCTTAGTCCTAGAAACTAGTCTTTTGACAAGGCCAACATTTGACTTGGAAGTGAAGTCATGAATAGGATTTCAATTTGAGAGGAGCCAACACAAGCCAGATGACTTGCCACAGCTCCTTTTGAACTTAAGTGTCAGAAGTTTTTATACATTATTATATTTTCTTTACCATTTTTAACTAATAATGCAAAAAAGCAGCAGTCAAAATGGCCTATCAGAGCTGACTGTTTTAACATAGAAAGATATCCAAGCAAGTGGTACAACAGTAAAAAAATTAAAAAGTTGATGCAGCAGTTTCCGTTGTGATTAATTAAAATCAGAGCTGTTTAAGTTATACTTTTGTTAGACCCGTGAACGTGGCGTTGTATACAACGCCACGTTCTTGTGTCATTTTGAACCTAGTGAAAATCGATCCGCCATACATAATTCCGTATGGGTGTTGAGTACTCATCTAGAAATCTAAATTTGCCCGTCCGATTGTTTAGGCTGTGTAATTTCGACGAAAATTGCCCATCAGTAAAGACCCATACGAACGTGTACAGAAATTTCATTTTAACCCGACAAGTGACCCTGACAAATGACCCCGGACGAGTCGCTTGGACAGATTGACGGCTGTTTCATGTCGCAACCCCGAAAAAAAACACCCCGCACCCGATTGGCTGCTCGGCTCATCTCGTGTACTTGTGCGCTCACGCACGTGGGCGCACGTGCGCCAGCGTGCGGTGCGGTGAGAGAGGAAAGGACTTGAAACTTGTCTAAAACGATGTCTCTTTTAGCTGTGACAGTAAACAGCCGTAGAATTATACGAAGGACGGTTCAATAAAACGCAATGCGCATGCGTCACTTGGGAGAAAATGGCAGCTAGCACAGTAGCAGGACTTCATAAACCGGAAAATCGGGGCCAGAATTTTCCTCAAATTTCGTCAAATGCAAGTTTTGACGTGCAAACGGATTTCAAGACAGCTTCATATGTGAGTACTTATTACATGGGCAAAATAACATCCAGTGTGTGTAACGGAGGGAGTCAGAGGGACAATTTCGCCAGGTTCAAAATGACACAAGAACGTGGCGTAGTTTACAAGCCACGTTCACGGGTCTATACTTTTGTATGATATGCTACAATTTTATTTTTTTAGAAGAGAAGGCAACAGGCCCGCACAACGTCGCCATCTGCGTGGAGTGCACGGGACACAGAGGCCTACCGCAACCGCTATCCGGTAAGTCGTACAGCATTTTGAACATTTTGGAAATTTTTGAGGATTTTGTTGGACTGAGGAATGTATGGGCTCCGTGCACCAACAAAAGAGGTTTTTTTTTTTTTACCACTTTGGAGAGCTCCGTGGTTGCATGTCCGTACCGGTCCGCGCGCATATAGCACGAAGTACGCCCCACTTAACTTACAGGCATGCTATTTTTCCTCGGATCCACTGATTTCCTCATTTTTTTTTTACTTCTCATGAATACCATTACACGTTGAAAAACACTGTTTTCTCTGGTTTGGAGTTTCCTCGTTTTTTTTCTCTAAATTCCCAGTTGCATGCCAGTTATTTATCCTTCATGTGCACAAAGCCGTAGCGATTTCGCGTCAGTGTAAGGCGTCGTCGGCAATCCCTTCGCATGCCTCCTCCGATGGTCTCCCCCAAGTCAACTCTCCCTTCCTTGCGGTTGAGGGGGTGCTTGTGCACGGAGGCCACACCTCGGACGTGATATTTTTGGAAAGTTTGAAGTACAAAGAATATCCCGTCACTTTGATGGATTTCGTAGGATACAGGAAGGTTTCAGGTAGTAAGGAATTAATGTTTACAACATGTAGGGCTCAAGGTGTATGCATTAGTTTACATCAAATGAAAACAAATAGAAACTTTATGCTTCATTAACTCAACAATTGGGAGTGCACAATGACGCTATGGCCCAGTTTGGGAATGTTTCACTTCATTTGCAAAATAGACGCGAATGCTCATCCATCAAAATAAAGTTGGCCTTCCGAAAACTTTCGGCAAGAGTGCATTTATATGACCAAGACATGGCATTTGCACCTGATTTCATCAAACTCTTCGTAACTTACGATGCATCGCAGCGCTACGACGCGTCGTATCTCTACGATGCGTCGCAGCTGCGATCCATTTCACGAAACACGTCGTAAGTGCGACGCGTCGTAGGTGTATTTATAGCACAACTTGGTGACTGTTTTATGTATTTAGTCAGCGTACAGTAAATAGTCGTCTGATTTTCAACAAAGAGTCGTCGGATTTCAGCTTGAAATTGGTTAAAGCGTAAAACAAAACGGCGGGCGTGCGATGCAATAGCGAAGGAAAACAAACTCTCATTGGACTGCATAGCTACATGTACTTTGAAATATCAATTCTAATATCCCGGTCTAATTCATAATTACTCAATGAATTTTCTATTTACAACTTTACACACTTTGCCTTGGTAAGATAATCTCATTAACCATGTAACGTTTATGGCATAAAACTGGCTTAGAAATGACTCTTCTTATTTTGCGACGACCACCAGACACGTCTTAACTTACACGTCTTAACTTACACGTCTTAACTTACACGTCTTAACACGAGTTGCGACATGTTACACGTCGTAACTCGAGTTGCGACGCGTCGTAGTGCTTCGTGAAATCGGGTGCTGGTCTAATATTTTTGGTCAATTGTCAGGGACCGACTGCCCGACCGACCACCAAGTGACATGTAGAAGATCCTGCCAGAACTTTAAAAAAAAAAGGGGTTAATCAAATTTGAACTTAGAATGTCATTCTTTTCCTTTTCTGCTCAGAACAAGAGGGACAACAAGAGCCTGAATGACAACTGGAAGTTCTACAACAACGAGATTGAATCGAAGCCCAGAGGTATTTTTTTTTTTAAAACATTCATTTATTAACCCTCTTGCTGTTTGAACAGTCAGAGACAGTCAAAACTTCCATCCCCTTCCCCTGCCTTGCCTTTCACACAGGCTAGTCGCCAACAGTCAGATCATATTTCAAGCAAGCACTCTGACTAGTCAAATTCAGTCAACCGACACAAGCAGGCAACTGGTAGGCACAGCTGGCTTATCAATCACCGACAGTCAAAGCAGAGCTGTGTCAAGTTGCATAAACAGTCCCAGCCAGTCAATCCTGCTTCATGTAGGCTGGGAGCTCGTAACTGTTGGAAACAGTCACTTGATTGGTTTTGACTGCAAGGACAACTTGGCACAGAATGTATGTTTTGACGTAGGAGGGTTAATAAAAAAAAAAAATTATCAAATTCGGATTCCTCTTAATACACTCATTGTACACGTAGCTGATATTTCGCTCTGAATAACGCTTGACTACAGAATCATATTCGTGACCCGCTCCGCAAAAATGAGTCTGTTGTGGCAAAACTGACATTTTGAGTTAACTACATTAATAAAATGGGAATGAAATAAGCTTTCATTTGGTATATCACGGACCTCTCTAGGACATTTGGTTGCATTGTTGTGCTTGTTTCATTCTGTAAAGTTTTTGCAAAGCTAGAAGTGTCTCAATGGAGAAAAAAGGCTTTGAAAAATGACAAATACACTGTAACTAACCAAGAAAAGCACCAAAGATTCATAATTCTTTTTCTTTTTCTTACAATATTTACATTTCTGTGTAAGATATTGAACTAAAACTATCAAACAACCAAAATAAAACAAAAACAAGAAATCCAAATTTTGAGCAAATTTTTACTGTTTCCATTTCAAAATGGCAAAAGCTTGAATTCAAATTATGTGACATCAGACTCATTTTTGCAGAGCGGGTCACAATTTTGTTGGTCCCGGTAGTTTCATGTGCTCTCATGAGACTTGAGTTTTAAAAGAATTTCTGTCCTTTATTAAGTTTTGTTTTGAGCAACATATCAAAATAACTTCTTTTTTTTTGCAATATCTTTTGCAGGTACCTATATTGATACAATGCACGTACATTGGCTTGGAGATTATAGCCTACTAGAGGAACACCATGGATACATTCAGTGGTAAGTTAATAATTACCTTAAAAAAATGACCTTTTTTTCACAAGATTTCACAAGCTGTGTGAACAAATTCTGTAAAAAAAAAGCTAACAATGGAGAAGTGGACATTTTGTTAATAATTGGTTCAAAATTCTATAAATTCGGTCGAAAGCCAAGGATGATCAGAACAGAAATTGTGCATTTCTCAACCGTTATCATCATCATGTCGGTTTTAAGGCCGTTGTCCAGTCTGTTCTGGGTTGGCCTGCTTTCTCAGAACAGGCAAAAAGAAAGAGGGTGATCACAAGTTTTTTCAGTTTGCAAAGTTGAAAGAAAAGTCCGGAATGTTAGGTCAGGGGTGATTCCTGAAATTAGGTTGGAACTAAATAAAAACCAATCTCTGTCTTGGCCTGGCTCGGATTCGAACCCCGGTCACATAAAAGGTGAGGGTCGCCCACTGTGTTCAACCTAACTCTGCAGTGTCCAAAAACCCTAGCTTGTCGAAATGGACTTCTAAATTGACCAAACCCACCCTCCCGCCCTAAATTGACTACTTGTGCTACCACGTGCCTCCCTTACACCACCCTTCCACACACCCCTCCCCACCCCTTCCCTGCAAGGTAAACAAAATATGCTTTTTATTTTTGCTTCTCAGGTTGTTTCCCATCCGAGAGATGGGAATGAACTGGCAGGCACAGGAGCTTCAGTTGCATGAGGCAGAGGTACGTTCAGTCAGCTTTCATTCTCCCACATAATCTTCAAGCAATAGTTGTTCTCCGTGAGGGTATTTTTGGAGGGCGGCCCACCCTGCCAAATTTCTTCACCGGCCCTGTTTGCTACCCTGCTTTTGTTTATATGACTACCTACACAATAAAAAGGTGTGATTCATGGATTTTTCAACAAAAAAATTATGTAATATGCAAGCCTAGGCAAGTAGGTCCCAGAGCGCACACAAATCTATTCAATTGATTTCAACGGACAAACGCGCCTGATCAAACTTCTCAACTCCCTAGGGAGCATACACGGCCAGTAGGCAGCCATTTCGGCGCTCTTGGTCGTAATCAACCTCTCACAGTCACCAACACTGCCCTCACAGGTACCCATTTACTCCTGGGTGGAGAGAAGCAATGAGTGACAAAGTGTCTTGACAAAGGCTGGACTCGAACCCACAACCTGCAGAATTACCCGCAGACCACACATTCAGTGCTCCAGACCAACCACTAGGCCACGAGACTTCACTGGTCTATACGATGGGCAAAATGTAGCCCACTCATTGATGTTACAGGGTACTCCTATACAATAGCACTGCCCAGCTTTAGTACAAGTATTCGTCAATCAGTCTGTGAGCCAGTCAGTCGGCCAACCAGTCAGTAAGAAAGGTACAAAGGGAATTCTAGGCTGGCCCTCAAGAACCGTTGGCAAAACGTTTTTAATATGTTAATTTTTGTTGTCAGAGGATATGTAAGGATCCGAAGTGCAGGGATCGCGTCGTCACATCCTACGAGTTGATGCTTCATTTTTGGGGAATGCGTCTCGAAGACCGACGAACGGGGAAGATCGTACGAGAGGACAACTGGAAAGAGAGGTTTCGGAATCTTAACAGGTCAGCGGATAAAAAAGTTCAGAAGTATCTTTCATTCAGTCGACCGGTTTCATGGATAAAAAGGGACACAATTTTTGGGATGTCGAGCAAAAGTTGAAGTGAAGACTAGGTTTGAAAAACGGCAAATATATGTATACACTTCGTGCACAAGCACCCCCTCTATGGTGAAGGAGGGAGAGTTGGAGGAGACCCCCGGGAGAGAATGTGGCCTAGGGGTTAGGGTTCGTGACTCATGATCAGAGGGTCAGGGGTTCGAATTCCACCGCTGGTCATGTGTTGTGTCCTTGGGCCAGCCACAAGTACCCCCGATGAGGGGGTTGTAAATAGCCCAAAACCACTCATTAGTTTGTGATTTTTTTTTCAACTGAACACAGGTCGTCCCACAACTACCTGCGGATAACCCGGATTCTCAAGTCGTTGGGAGAGCTCGGCCATGAACGTCTGAAGCTTCCCTTCCTGAAGTTTGTTCTCCACGAGGCGATCGTGGAGCGGACGCTAGCCAACGCCGAGAGGAGTTGCCTACACTACTGGATACACACGCTGAGAGATGACAAGCAACGAAAGTGGATACAGACTTACGCAGATAACTTGCTCGCGGAAAGCAAGCATTGAATTGAGATACATAAATAGAATCATCTTACACCTATTAGCACTTGTACTACATTGTATTACATTGTGTTTATTCACTGATACATCCATATAAAACCACAGAGTGTGTGAGCGGTTTTGGGCGCTACAGTGAGTAACAGGCAAGGCGGTTTTGGGAAGTACAGGGAGTAACAGGCAGGGCGTTTTGGGGCAGTACAGGGAGTAACAGGCAGAGAGATTTTGGGCAGTAAAGGGAATAACAGGCAGGGCGTTTTGGGGCAGTACAGGGAGTAACAAGTAGGGCAGTTTGGGGCAGTACAGGGAGTAACAGGCAGAGCGCTTTGGGGCAGTACAGGGAGTAACAGGCGGGGTGGTTTGGGGCAGTACAGGGAGTAACAGGCAGGGTGGTTTGGGGCAGTACAGGGAGTAACAGGAAGGTTGGGACTGTATCACGAGTTACTCTTTTTGAATATTTAAACCGGAAAAAAAGCTATTGGAATACTCGGTTGATAATTGAATATTCAAATGTTTTGTATATTCGGGACAGAAGAAGTGTTCTTCGTAAGTTGATTGATTAAAACCCTCTTCTGAGAATAAATATGAAATTATTGATAGATTTGTGCATTTCAGTGAATGTAAATTTGGCTTTTAATTTAAAATTACTTCAGTCACGAGTAAAAGCAAATATTAAAGTATCCAGAAACTTTTTTATTTTAAAGTAAATTTTATCACAAGAGTGTCATTAAATGTACTCTAATTTGCAGCTGAGCTCAAAATATTGATAGATTTTTTTTGGGTTGAGAAAAAAAACTTGTGATATAATAATTATTATTCGAAAAATGATGAATTGTATGCAAATATTTAACAGAAAAGCCACTGAAATATTCAGAACTGTATTTTAGAATTTATATTTGACATTCCTGTAAAAACTTTCCTGTTTTTCTGTCTATCGAATTGTACATTTGTAAAATTACTGATTTTTTTCTTGCCAATATTGTTTCTTCACGTTTAAAGGCAATATACAACATTTGTAAACATAAAAAAAATTACCAAATTATTATGAAATACCTTACTTGCCTGTAAGTGCATAATAGTCTCAAGCATCCTGTGAAATCATGGCACCTGGTTTGCTGTCATTTTCAAAAAAAGAGGAATTTTTTTATCGATTCCTAACGATGGTCGGCCGACTATCGTTAGAAAAACTGACTTTTTTTGTAAATACTGCCCCCAATTATTCCAAATTTAGTTAGAGTCCACATTTTGTTTGCAATCAGTTACACATCTGTGAACAGGTGCAAGCCAGCTAGTCTGGTTCCCTGACCTGAAAATTGTCAGACGTCTATAAATCCCTCTGTTTTGTCTGAATTAGGGTCAGGGAACCAGACTACAAGAACAGACTCTTTTTTTTTCTTGTTCTATCCAGCAATTATAAACACAAAACTTTAAACAGGTAAAATGTTTGCTATAAAATGCTAACCCTCAAATCCATTCATTTCTGAAAATTACAGCAACAGAAAATTGTGTATATTATCTTTAATGGTACATGTAGCAAATTATAGCGTGTTTGGAAGTTTTATTCATTGTTGAAAGATGATAAAACAAACTCTGTTCATTGATTGTCGGTCATATTGTTAAAAAATAAATTTAATTTGAGGTTATTATTTCTGATGAGAAAAAAGGTGTCTTGCCTTCATCTTTTTATGACAAAAAACGTAAGGGAAAAGTGAACATATTGGCCTCTACAATCCTCCCCCCCCCCCAGCCCCCGCTCAATGTTGTCTCTCATTGCGCGGTGTGTGCTCCATCCGCTGAAGAGAACAACATTGACCGGGGGAGCGGGGGAGTTGGTGACCGTTGGAGGCTTGGTTATTTCCAAGTGTCCCAACCATTTTGGCCGGGATTGTAGCTGTACAATGTACCTATCTCACCGAATGACTCACTGACTGGCTGACTTGCTTAAAAGGCGACTTGTAGCGAGTCTAGCCGAGGATGTACAAATGTATACCTCAGTTGACGTTGTTCGCATGGCATCCGTTTGCATACGGATTATGGTTGCCTGGTATCCATTGCACACAAACCCGCAGCCGCACACGTACGTACGTACAGAGAATGGGTGCAATCAACTGTAACATTCAACGACGACTGTTCTGTGTGCATTTTTTTATGCCCATCCTTGTAAGTACACGCCCAAACGATACAAAGATGATATCATGTATCAATGCCATTCCTAACTGCATCAGTACTGATATCAATCATAAAGGCCTTTTTGCTATAGGTTTTACGCCATTTGTTTTGATCATAATTATATTGTTGACAGAAAATGTGACATAAAACAGTTGAGTATATAACAAGCAAACATGTGGAACCTGAAGCATAAATCTCAAAGTAAACACAAAGTCATACATAAGTACTATTGATGAATAGTATGCTGTCCGCGGCGTAGAGACACTATTTTGGGCAAGAAAAATACTCTGGAGTCTCGTGCAACAATTCCAACTTGATGACTGCAGAAGAACCGACGGATTTAAGCACCTTAGTGTCAAGCCACGGTGAGTATGATCGTCCTCATTCATCCGTATTCTAGTAAAGTGTTAAACCCGTGAACGTGGCGTTGTATACCGTGACAGCCACGTTCACGGGTCTATAGTAAAGTGTCAGTGATACATAATTTCAACATTTGATTCTTGTTCACGGAATTTTTTGATTACATTTAAGCCCTATAGTACCAACCACCCGTGTACATGTTTAACCCTAAAATGGCCGGATTATTTTGACCATCTCACAGCCGGGGGGGGGGGGGGAATTCCGTCACCCCCTCCCACCCAAGATCTCGGCCATTGAGTGACGAAATATTATGAAACTCGGTAAATGCATAGAACAACTTAACATGAACATATCAAAGAAATTTTCATGATTATATAGGTCAAAGGGTTTTGGAATTATGGGCATTGTTCATAATGCACCAACATGGTGAAATCTGCATGCTCTCTGTATATGTATACATTATGTATTTCACGGATTTATTTTTCGTGGTCCGAATTTTATGGTTTTGGTACCAAAAGATGCGTCAAGACTCGAGGCTGAAAAGTCAGAACAGCTCGGTCGCGAAATCTTTTTCAAGGGCATCGCGGAAAAACGTATGGGGAGGGGGGGCGGATTCCGCCCGGCCCTTTTGGGATTAAAATAATCGTTATTATCCTATCCCACGATGCTATCACAAGTATCCATTGACGTGGTAGGCCTAGTAATACATTGCAAAAACTTCAGTGTTAAATTTACACTATTGGTATCTATATAGGACCATCTGGTGTTAAATTTTACTGGTGTTGTCCTTTATAGATACCAAATGGTATTAAATTAACACTACAGTTTTTGCAGTGTATTACAACTAGCCAGGCTATCCCTTCCGGCATATATATTCTTATCTAAAAGATCGTTGCTAAACTAACCCAAATGGCACGACCAATTTTTGATTGACGTGCCTGTAGCACTTTCAACATCGAGGATTATGAAAGTACAAGAATCATTCCAATCACTCACATTTTAGTACGGAATTTAGAACACAAACTCCGTTTTAAAATTCTGTCCATGGATTACAAAAAAAGGGGCGTTCTTTCAGCAAAACGAAAACGATCCACATGCATCCCTATGACCCTATAGCTTTTTAAACTCTTGTGGACCAAAGAGTTTAGTTAGGCCATAATACAACTAAAATCGTATTTATATTTCTTACAACCCTGCTAGGTACCTCAGGTCTTCAAATTCGTCCCTGCTTGTTGTGCCTAAAACTATTAAATCTTGGGGGGACCGTTCATTTTCTCATGCTGGACCTATGTTATGGAACAATGGAACCTCAAAAAATTCGTGAGTGATAGTGCTACTTCCCATGAGTTTAAATGTGCTCTGAAGACCCACATAAAACAGCATTTCATTCATTAATCATCCAGTTTGATTTCACATCATATGTACTGTTTCATATTCATGTATTTTCATTTGTGCGTAGTTTTCTTCCCTGCTGTTTTTGATGTTCATGTTTATTTGTTTGTTTCTCTGCGCCTTGAGCATCCAATCAAGATGGATTTGGCGCATTATAGATGCTCTTTATATTACTAACAGCTATAATAATAGGGCGACATTTTTTAACCTGTCCGTCCACAGGCGCACACCACTTAAAGCGACACATACATAACTGTCTTTTGTGTTGAAACCGACCAAGGAAAGAATTTTGCTGTCGCAAAAAATCAAAAAAATCGTTTCCATGGTCCAATTAGTAAAAAAAAATAATTAAAAAAAAAAAAAATAAGGTAAACTTGGGTTAGGTGACAGTTTAGGTTTGTCCACAAGTCTATGGGAAAGTCGCCCTATTGCAGCAAAAACAGTTATTATTATTATTATTATTATTATTATTATATAAATGAAATTTTGACCGAAATCGTATTTTTGAATGGGAATAAATATGTGCTACAAATACAATTACACAATTGTATTCGAAGCTTATCAAGAGGTTACGATCGACTGCGTTTTACCTTTACTTTTATCTTTACTTTTACTTTTACGGTAAAAGTTAAATAACTATTCAATAGGAATCGGATTCAAGAGACCAACATGGGATCAGGCAGTTCGTCGGCGGCGCAACCGGCGGCTAGAGCTAACGGTCAACCGCCCAAGGGACGCACCGGTAATGTGACGAATACGGACACAGACATAGGCAGACGGGGACCCACACAGGTGGTCCGACAGCTGTATGCTCCCGTAGGGGCGCCGGTAAGTGTCGCCGTAATTATGTACTTTTTTCCTGCATGTATTCCCCTCAGACAACTTAACCGCGCACAACCCCGAATTACAATAACAATTTGCCTTCTTTAAAGCCGAATAAACTGATGACAAGAATAATATGATATGATAAGTAAAAAATTGTATTTTACGGGGGCGGGGGGATTTCAAACCGAAAAAAACTGAGACTATTAACAAATAATTGGTTTTACTTTTTTTGCTCAGGACTTCGATGCACATAATTTTTTTTAAAGAGTTTTAAGTGATAAGGGGTTGATGACTGAACTTGGGTGGCGAAATTGTGGAGCTGCTATATTAGCGGTTGCAATTATGTCATTGTACGTAGTTGGTCTTTTTAACTTGTGGAAAATCAAACATCAAAAGTTACGAGCCGATAAAGGCTGGATCTGGAAAAGAATCTATAACACCAGATTTACAGGCTTTTTAATTACTCAAATCGAAATATTGCAACGATTTTACTGGTGTCACGCAACGATATTGTGGTGAGCGATCTTTTTTTGTGTAAAAGTAAAGGAAGGTCTACTCTCAGTTTGTATCTTATTTAATCAAAAGTAAACAAAAAAGTGAACAAAGAGGGAAATCCAACAACAAAAACCGTCACGGTTGTAGACCTAATAGACCTTTATCATGCTGCCACCATATCAGTCATGTTCCCTGTATCCAATACCAGTACTGAGTGATAATGTTTTTTTGTGCCAAAAAAGAACCAGACTATTTTTCCTTCCAGCCTCGCTTTGGTTACGTTGCTTTGAATGGGAAACAAATCGGGATGGCCACAACATGATAATAGTCTATTGTTTGGAGGGCGTGGTCAATTGCAGAAGATCACGGCACACTGCCAGTCGAAACATCAAGTGATGATCAATCAGCTCTTCTCATAACCACCCGTCACCATTACTTAAAATCTGAAAATTAATAAGACTGCTGCATTTCTGACTGGATTGACCTGAAATATACAAAACTGAAAATTAATGCGGCCTGACGTTCCGATCTTAACACGATCTTTTAAGAGGCAATATAGGTATCTTTGCCTGCTGTTCCCATTCGCCCTCTCCTTCACGGGACACCACCGAAGTCCCCCTAAAGAAAACAAAACCACCACCCAATGTGTATGGCGTTCATTTCATTTCAGGCCATTTATCACGGGACCGTCCGACCCAAGCCCAACTTTGAACCCTCTAAGGAAGCGGAGAATCTCAAGATAGCCATGCAAGGAACAGGTATGATTTCAGCTTAAGAAAATAAATTTAAGTGCGCCACACGGCCCACCTCCCTTAACAATAGGTCAACGGAAAGTTTACGAAGACCTACAGGAAGAAAAAAACTTTTGGTTGATGAGTAAAACATTTCCACCAATAGATTTTATTCACGAGTCGGCCATTTTTAATTAAAAGTGAGGTAAACTCTTCATGTTTGGAACTTGATAGTAGAAATGAAAGCAATGAAATAAAGGTTCATAACAAATAAATACCAGCCTGCTCTGATGCATAATTTATGATTTATTGATTGAACATAACCTAATGTTTCAAGCCAAATTTGAAAACAACATTGAAGTTGAGGTTTTGCTGCACTCCAATCATTATAATAGTCTGGCACCACACCGTTCAATAATTTACAATTTATAAAATAGATTCAGGAAACACGATCGAAAATGGCTTCATCGTGATGAATTATGTCTATGCACTCATAACTGACTGTTGGTTCTGATTCCTTCTTCAGAATTCATCTAAATCAGTGATTATGCCGCCTAATTGTCTCATTTTCACCACTGTACCTTCAAATAAAAGTTTTCAAAATTATGTCTGATGATGTGGAACAATAAACCAAAACCAAACCGATCCCTATTTTAAAAGATAGAATAAAAATGGACCAATGGTATCGTCTACAATCCCGAAATACATATTTTAAATAACCCGTCGAGATTGAATTGTCAAGAATTTGTTTCCGACTGTAAAAAAAAACCCAAACATGATATTAATTTTTGACCTTCTTCAAACCTTTCAGGAACTAAAGACAATCTCTTGATTGACGTGCTGACGTCATGCGACCGTTGCCAGAGACAACTTATTGCCGAGGCGTACCAACAGAAATACGGCAAGGTCAGTTCTACCCATGATGCAATTCTGAGACTTGACTCCGCCCCACCCCATGACGTCATCCCAACCATGCATGATTCGGTTTCATCTACATTTTTCATAGGCAAAGTTTCCAATAATAACAAGTCCACGCGAAGATCAATCCCATCATGCATGATGGAATGCATTTCCAATGAAATGCCTATAAAGTAATCACGTGACCCCACAGATGGTGGTCCACACAAAAATGATACATGATCACTGCACGTGAATTAACTTATCCCGGTAGAATCGCGTCAACGCAGCTTGGAAAAGTATTGTCCAATTACATGATGTTCAAATGGGCGCGAAACGCGCAAAATCTGAGACAAACAAAACTTATCGTACACAAATTCCATAGGGGTTGTCCAAGGGGCGTGGCTAACTCGCAAACGGCGATATATCAATTCTGTGTGCACGCGTCCTGCCTATTATACGTAAGTATAGTATCTGCTCGATTCTCGGCTACAAGAAAATGTATCAAATGTCAGGCAATCTCTTTCAGAAATGTTTGTGAATGTTTTTCGAATTTGTTTTCAGGATCTCCTAAAAGAAATCAAATCGGAGGTCAGTGGCGATTATGAAAGCGTAGTTGCGAAACTGATGGAGGCGGGGCCCCAGTACGACGCCTGGCTACTGCACGAAACAATGGATGTACGTCAATTCATATTTTTCCATTAACACAAATATATTCATTTTAGGAAAAGTACTCATACAAACTAGTTTTCAAACTTGAAATTAACATCAGAGTCATCAGTTAAGTTTGGAGGATTATTTTTGGACTCCTTAAACATGTAGTCTTTCGATGCAGTTGCAGTGCTTTACATATTGGCACAAAACTCCAAAATGAAATATCACAAATATTTTGCTGTGTATTTCAGTTAGATGGCGCAAAGCCTGTTATATTTGTAATCCTTTGAAAATTGTTACCATGGCATATTCGGAACTGAGTGATTTGGAGAGAATGATGCGTGGTAATTATTTTCGACGACGCATATCAGGGTCCATTCAATTTAAAGACAAAGTGGATTATAAATACTGTATATGTAACTCAACTGAAATTCTCGTTTTCCAGTGTCTTTTAAAATACGAATTTCGTTTGGTTTTGTAGGGACTTGGGACGGATGACGACGCGTTGATTGAGATTTTAAGTTTCCGAAGCAAAGAGGAACTTCAGGCAATACAGACAGAATACCTGAACAGTAAGCTGGATAGATGCTATGGATGCTACATGTACAAGGGCGGATCAGGGGCAAGGGGGGCCCATACCCAAAAAAAAAACAACATTTTTTTTTTGTGACGACATAAAAATAAAGGCAGGCAATACCACCACCACCATCTTCAAAAAAAAAAAAACATTGGTTAAAGTGGTCAGAAATTGCCTCAGATCAGAGATCTAGAATCCAATTTTTTTACCAACTTTTTTGGGGGACCAAATTTTTTTTGGGCCCCCCCCCAAAAAAAATTGTGTTCGGGATCCGCCTTTGTACATGTACACTGCGACGAACTTGTATGAATCAAAATAGGGATCAGAAAACATACACAAAAAAAGCAAAGTGTTTGCAAAAAATAATAATCATTTTTAAACAACTGATCGACAAACCATTTACTCAATAGCAAAAGGGTCGATTTCATTAAAAACAAAATTGTTGCAATATCTTAGAAAGCGTCCTGGGACATTTGGCAAGTCCCCGCTCTAATCAAAATAATGTCTGAGCCGTTGTGTACCTAGCATTAACTTGTTTGTCTTTATGTTGAAATATATATTAATCGTGGTTAAAAGGACACAACCATTTTATGAAGACCTCGTTTCTTTTTCGTTTGGTTGAAGACCGCATACGTTTTCTAAAATTTGGGTCAAAATAACTCAGTTGAGGAGCAAATAACAAGCGCCAGTCCCCTGACTCTACTCCCCTCCCGTATCAATATAAAAAAAAGCAGAACATATACAAACATGTATCGATAAAATTTAATGAAACTGATTTTTTTTTTGCTAGGATACCAGAGGCATTTGTCCGAAGATATCAAGGGCGACACCAGCGGCAACTTTGAGAAACTCTGTCTCAAGTTAATGGAGGTGCAACCTTGCTCTTTTTCACATTTCAAAAATCATCGCAGAATAATTTTCTGCACGGTCATAATAATTTTGTACAATTATTCTTTGATCAGAAAAGTTGGTGAAAAATGGTGCCCTGCCAAGATAGACGCTTATTTATTGAACAAAATAGACGTTTTTGTTTTATTGAACTCAGCGCTAGTGTACTTACTATAGTCTTTCTGTGAATGGAACTACATGTGTGTGATTTCTCTTTACCATTTAAATTTGGTGTATGATGAAATCATGTGGTACCTATAATGTCTATTATTGGCACGACTTCGAACCCGAGTGTTTTTGTTTGTTTTGCATTCCTGATTGGCAGCTTTATGCCTGACGTCACTGACTTTCGTCCATTTGATTGGCTGGTTATTTTTGCAGGGCAATAGGGATGCTCCCCACGTCCTGGTGGCGTCCTTTGCCGATGCCGATGCCAAGACTCTGTATCAGGTGATTGATTTGCGAAAGTGCCAGACTAGTCAGCATTATGTCAAATATCCATGACCAATAATTTGTGTGGGGGAGTTAGGGCAATTGGTTATTGTTTGTGACTCGGTGTGTAAGGGGTTCGAATCCAGATGCTGTCCATATGTTGTGTCCTTTGGCAAGCCACTTCACCTCAACTTACCCCTCTTCACCAAGGAGTATAAATGGGAAGCGGTAGATGGGGAGTAACCTGTGATGGACTGCCATCCCATCCAGGAGAAATATTGACACCGTCCTGATGAGCCACATTTGCTTGGGACTGCTACTCAGAGAGCAGTCGAAACATATTACGAGTGACGCTATGATACATGAATTAATTTAAGCCTACTCTACAAATCGACAATATCGAGCCTCCTACTTGTCGATCAGTTTAACAGGTATTACCGAAAAAAATTGAAGTACACTGCTGTTGCCGAGGCTTCTCAACTTGCCATTAGATGTACGTAGGCCTAATCGGCGTAATGCGACAAGGTCAATTTAAGGTGAATTCATTTGTTGTTGTTCAAAACTGCAGGAGGGCGAGGACAGAATCGGAACGTGGGATGATCTATTTATAGACATCTTCACCTCGAGGAGCTGGGACCAACTGGGTTGTGTCTGCGACTCTTACAAAAAGGTATGATAGGGCATTTCGTGGCTGCGGCATTGGCTTTTTGCCATTGGTACAGTACGGTGAAGAGCCGTAGCCATTGATCGTTTTGGACCACCTGACATGCATCACCGTGACAACATCACGAACGTTCTGACACTACAATAGAAGTTAAAACTTCCGACATAATGGTTGCGACGATGATGTTTCGGCAATCAACGACTGAAAATAGCGAAAGCCTCTTCTACCAAAATGATCCCTGACGAAGATAATGAGTAATGCTGATGAAAAAAATGAAATGTTAAATGTTAAATTAATGTTAAGTAATGTGAACTTGTTTTTCTCGTTAGCTGTACGGCAAGACAATAGAAGAAGCACTGGAAAACGAATTCTCTGGAGATATTCTCTTTGGACTGAAGAAACTTGGTAAGCAGGACAAATCACGAGCTTATCCATATTCTATAAGGTTCATTTTATAGTTTGAAACCACAGTACAATCCAAAACTAAAATACCAAAATGGTGCAAAGATATTAAAGTGAAATTATGGATACATTTTGGTGGTATCCTTAGTATAATAGATAGCACATTCAGTAAATGTAGCATTGTATCGAAAACGCAGGCCCGTGTGGTTTTCTTGTTAAGTGCTAAGCTTCCTGCTCAAATTATTCCTTGTTACGAATATCTATTATTTGGCCTTAACATCCACCAATTACGATATCGTAGTAATCCATTTTGTTTTTGCGTTTCCACTTCAGTTGCCTTTGCACGAGACAGAGCCGAGTATTTCGCCACCAAGCTGTACAGCAGTCTGAGCGGTCTAGGCACGGACGACGAGGCGCTTCAGAGGCTCGTTATCAGCCACTGTGAGGTACGTTTTTTTACCAGACTATTATATCCCCATACGAGTATTATATCCCCATGCCTAAGGACGTCGATATGCCATTAGGTCGAAAGAGGGCGCTGCAACGACATTAGTTTCTATGGAGATCAATGGTAATAAAAAAAAATCCGTTTATTAGGGCATGCATTTAGTACCTGTACTTAAATCTAAAAAATTAAGTTTTTTGGGTTTAATTGAATACAAGTGTGTACCCCAAAAATTGCGCCCTCATTCGTCAATGGATTATGGCTAGTGCGCCTCCAAGAGGTAGTAGAGACATAATTATTTGCAGTTAATTAAGCTGTGCTCGAATGTTTTCTATTTGCACACTGATTCGCCGGTTGTTAAGGTTTTCCCGTTAATGGCCGTATTTTAGCGTGCGATGCTGCATGTAAACAATGAAGAGAGGGTGAAAAATGCAGGATGATTATGAATAACGTCCACATCAATTAGTTGCTGAGAGGCTTACCAAACGCTTGGTGGCGCTCTTAGCCCCCGCTCTTCAGCTAAAAAGGTCGAGGCTGGAGTGGGGCATCCGGAGCTACATCAACGTCTATTTGTTTGCATTTGTCCATGTAGTTGTAATACCGATCATCCATTAAGCCCCGCCCAATGGTACCTCGACCAATCACAAGCGTGACTAGTGTCCGACATGCGCGCACGCGCGTCTGACACACGCAGCTAGCTGGAACATCCAGGCTGGCATGGGAGAGGCGGGACCTAATAAAGAATCAGTCTATTGCCGGTGACCTAGAAAGTAGCTACTTTTATTCTTGCTCGGCCACGTCATAAACTTTCCAAGCACAACTTTCATTCTGTTTTCCATTTTCCTTTCTTTCAGACCGACATGCTTGAGATCAAGGAGGCTTTCAAGAACAAGTTCGGCAAGACTCTCGGTAACATGATACGAGATGATTGCTCCGGTAACTACAAGACGGTCTTACTAGCTCTCATCAATTAAATAAGGAGCCTCGCCCTTCCCCAACATACGACAATTACATTTTCAATTTGTAAATATATGATATTGTTCCTTCTCTTGTCACTTTGTGTGCGTATTATAACAACTCTTATGGGCTAAAGTATATCAACTATTTCAGATTCCGTCCAGAATTTCTCTTGAATTGTCAGTGTATATTTTTAATTCAATTTACCTTTTTCTTTTAAATCACTGTGCAATTCAGCTTTTGAGCTGCTAAATGTTGATAATTAACCCAATTAATAATACTAATTAGTGATAATCATGCAGATTGCTTTGTCGTGCAGTTTTTTAATTACTTGATTATTAGTTGCTGTTCTTATTGCCTTTGATTATATTTTCTGTATCAAATTCAAATATAGCAGAGTCAATTATAATGTACAATCAATTCGATAGCAACTCAATCAAAATATGCTAAATTAAAGTTGATAGTCCAAAAGCAGTTGCCATTATAGTGCTCACTAAACCTAGTTTATGTGATAAAAAAGGTCTTTCGGAGTTATGGACGCCATTTTGAGTAGTGCAACTGTAATTCGCTCACAGTAAAGGAAACGTGAAAGATTGTGGGTATCCTTCCGCCATTAACCATTAACAATGCTGTTTTAGTGCAGGCGTGTGTGTAATAGTAGGCCTACTTCGTCCCAGACTTTTCAGTTATTGTTTGCTTGTTCAAACAAAAGTCATTAATTTGTACTTATATTGACAATAATTAAGTATATTTCTTTTATGAATTACAAAGGTATTTTTAATGTAAATAACTCGCTAGAGGCTGTCATCTTTGTAACTTTTCTCAGTATAGCCTTTTATTTTTCAAGTCTGCTGAAGTTTTGCTATATGTAAAGACAACTGACAAAGATAATAAAACATAATATTAAATCTGCGTTATGATCACTTGAATTCTGACCCAGTGTTTAAACTGTTTTATTACTCACTAATAATGACGACTTATTGCCAATGCAAATGTCAACAGGTCCATGAAGTAATTTTTCTAAGGGACATATTTTGTGCAATTTGCTACTCCTCTTTTGTATGACAAATATTTGACATCCCTTTTTTTGGTAAATTTTATAGAATAATGCACTTCTGTGTTTTGGGTTTTTTTTTATTCCATGCCCTGAGGGCGCTGTTGCTGTGATGTCATTTCAGGAAGACACTTTTATAGTGTAGGGGTTTTCTGTTCAAATGGTGAACTCAAATATTTGCTTATATATTTGCTTAATATATATATATATATATTTTAGAATAGTTTGCTCATTGGCTTACTGCCATGTACTGACACAACAAATCACCGTAGAAAAGAAATTTTACGACAAAATATCCTAAATTCTGTCGGTGTTGAATTAATTAGCCGCAACATTGAGGTGACATCACAGTTTTGTTCATGAATATGGACATTGGCATTAGCAAAAGGACCAAAATACCCACAAAAATATTTAGGAAAATGGCAAAACAAAATTGAAATTCACACAAAAATATTACATGGAACGCAAAGGTGCATTTCACAGGATTGCATCAAAAGCATTAGATTGCATGTGTCCTTTGAAGTTGAGTTTCAACAACGTTTTGTGAAACAAGTTCGTTCGGTGCTTTGCAACAGAACCCCAATATTTTTTTATTTTTTATTTGGTGCAGCGGCATGGAATCAGCCGGATTGAATTAGTGCAGTTCGCCGTACGTAAAACTCATGCTTGTCGAAAAAAACCCAGAGAGAAATCGACACTGTGTACTTTTAATTATTAACCGCCGAATGGTTTTCATGATTTCTGACAAGCGCCGCACCGTGTGAACAAAAAAACAACAACTTTGAAATACATTGGGAGACCGCAAAATAAGGCTTGACTGCTCACAATGCCCAAATGAAAGACTTTTGAGACGATTGGTGGCAGCAAACACACCTGTTCTGAAGTTAAGCCGTGAGTACGGCTTAAAATTACACACGTGTCTATGGTAGCGGCTTCAGCCACTTCCCATCGACTCGTGTGTAATTTGAAGCCGTAGCCAAGTAATTCAGACACGGCCTGATGTGCGCATGTTCAATGTCCCGAGTGTTTGCTGCCACCATGCGTCTCCATTCCATGGAGCTGTTACTCAGAAAACATTGCTTACCATGGTTATAATGCTAAGCATGTAAACGGTGAGGACCAGTCACAAGCAGTGTATACTCATGGTATTCTGTCTGGTAAGCCTATCATGCTGAGTAAATTATTCTTAGAGCTAAGTGAGATTAGCCGAGTGACAGCAATTAAGGGCAAGTTTGCGCAAGAACTATTGTTGACCATTTGTTAACCATAGTTCGACTAAAGTTTGCCCGAACTCTGTTGGGTGACTGCGCTAGTCGACTATTTGGAACCAACCTACTGGGGCTGGTTGCATCGCGGGTAACCAATAGCCGCGCGAATTCATAACGTACAGCAGGGAGCCAGGGCCCAAAGTTCAGTTGCGATGACCTTTTGACCAGCGTTCGACTAGAGACGTTTGCACGTTGCTGTTAGTGCGCAGGCGTAAGGTACGTCACAAATCAACCACTAGTCGACTAATGGTCCTTGCCCGAACTTGGCCTTAGATGTAAGATGTACGCCCGCTTTCTGTCACTAGCCGCGCGCTTTGTTTACCAAAATAACTGCTCAGTAAACGATATTTGATTCTATTCATATTGCCATTAAACTTTTCACTAAACACTTTTCGACAACATTACAACGAGCACCCTCGTTTCTATAAGGCCTACATAGTTCCAGTCTATCCTTTCCTACGCCGCGCGTAAGGTCGTCTTCTCTTCTTCATGAAATACCGCTTCTTTTGCTTCCGGCGTCGCCGTGGTTTCTTCCTCCTTCGCCGTGGTTTCCTCCGCTTGATCGATCTCCTTCGCCGTGGCTTCTTCCTCCTTCGCAGTGGTTTCCTCCGCTTGATCGATCTCCTTCGCCGTGGTTTCTTCCTCCTTCGCCGTGGTTTCCTCCGCTTGATCGATCTCCTTCGCCGTGGTTTCTTCCTCCTTCGCCGTGGTTCCCTCTGCTTGATCGATCTCCTTCGCCGTTGTTTCCTCCTCCTTCGCCGTGGTTTCCTCCGCTTGATCGATCTCCTTCGCCGTGGTTTCTTCCTCCTTCGCCGTGGTTTCCTCCGCTTGATCGATCTCCTTCGCCGTGGTTTCTTCCTCCTTCGCCGTGGTTTCCTCCGCTTGATCGGTCTCCTTCGCCGTTGTTTCCTCCTCTTGATCACCTTCGGTGTCCACTTCCTTCTCTTTTTCCAGGGTTCCTTTTTCGGCTTGCGAACCGCGACTCGGTATGTGGTGGGACGGTAACGTTTTCTCTTCTTCTTTTTGGACCGGAAACGCTTTGCAGGCTTTGCAGACGCCCGGCCCCTGACGTTCGGTTTTGCTGTGAAAAGCGAATTGAAAGCGAATTGTAAAACAATTTCGTTCGGTATGGAATCAGCCAAATTGAATTAGTATAATCCGCCGTACGTAAAACTCATTGTTTGTCGAAAACTAAAAGCACAGACGGAATTCGACACTGTGTACTTTTAATTATAATTAAACAGCCGCATGGCTTTCATGATTTCTTGCAAGCGCCGCACCGAGTGAACAAAAAAACAACAACTTTTGAAATACATTGGAAGACCGCAAATAAGGCTTGACAGCTCAAGGCCCAAATGGGAGACTTTTGAGACGATTGTTGGCAGCAAACACACCTATCTTGAAGGTAAGCCGTGAACGAATTATTTGGCAACGGCTTGAAATTACACACGGCCGTGTCTATGGCAGCGGCTGCAGCCACTTACCATAGACTCGTGTGTAATTTGAAACCGTAGCCAAGTCATTCGGACACGGCCTGGGGCATGTTTTGGCGCTGTGACCGTAATCATGTTTCTGGTTTGCGGCCGTTTTGGCGCTTCGGTTACACTGAAATGACGTCATTGTTTCGACCAAAGTTGAACCGAGGTTTCCGGTCGGTTCACTTATGTTTCAAGATGGCGGAAAGGTAAACAAGCTCAGCAGACGACGTTACTTTTTACCATAAATGGGATTTAAATAGTGGGTTTTTACCTTCAATTGGTACGAAAGTTGATATATCAGAATATCAGGCCTACTCTTTTTAAAACTTTAGGGAAACGCTATCAAAAAAAACTCCCACTTCTGCTTTGAATGTATATTGTTAATCATGTCCGGTCGCCGCGTGATTTTTTTTAGGTCGTGTGCAGTCACGTAGGCAGTAACATGACGTCACGAACAATTTTCCGGTCAGTCGTTTTTGCGGTGCAAAGGAAACATGTTTCACGTCACGGCTGTGACGTCAGAAACATGTTCCAGTTCAAGGGCCGCCAAAACGTGCTCCTGATGTGTGCATGTTCAAAATGACCCGAGTGTTTGCTGCCACCATGCGTCTCCATTCCATGGAGCTGCTACTCAGAAAACATTGCTTACCATAGTTATAATGCTAAGCATGTAAACGGTGAGGACCAGTAACAAGCAGTGTACACTCTAAGTGAGATTCGCCGAGTGACAGCAATTAAGGGCAAGTTTGCGCAAGAAGTATTGTTGATCATTGGTTAACCATAGTTCGACTAAAGTTTGCCCGAACTCTGTTGGGTGACTGCGCTATAGTCGACTATTTGGAACCAACCTACTGGGGCGGGTTGCATCGCTGGTAATCAATAGCTGCACGCATTCCTAACGTACAGCAGGGAGCCAGGACCCAAAAGTTTTGCGATGCCCTTTTGACCAGCGTTCGACTAGAGCCGTTGTACGTTGCTGTTAGTGCGCAGGCGAAAGGTACGTCACAAATCAACCACTAGTCGACTAATGGTCCTTGCCCGAACTTGGCCTTAGATGTAGGTATACTACCGCGTGTGGTGCCAGGCTTGCCTGTACGCCCACTTTCTGTCACTAGCCGCGCGCTTTGTTTACCAAAATAACTGCTCAGTAAACGATATTTGATTCTATTTATATTGCCATTAAACTTTTCACTAACACTTTTCGACAACATTACAACGAGCACCCTTGTTTCTATAAGGCCTAAATAGTTCCGGTCTATCCTTTCCTACGCCGCGCGTAAGGTCATATCTCTTCTTCATGAAATACCGCTTCTTTTGCTTCCGGCGTCGAGCGTGATTACCCCTCTCGATCGGTCTCCTTCGCCGTTGTTTCCTCCTCTTGATCACCTTCGGTGTCCACTTCCTTCTCTTTTTCCAGGGTTCCTTTTTCGGCTTGCGAACCGCGACTCGGTACGTGGCGGGACGGTAACGTTTTCTTTTCATCTTTTTGGACCGGAAACGCTTCTGATGTTTGGCGTACTTCGCAGACGCCCGGCCCCTGAAGTTCGGTTTTGCTGTGAAAAAGCGAATTGAAGTATTAAGGAAAGAAACTTTGTAATTTCGTGTTTTCGTTTGTATACTTTGTGTGGCAGCGTCCAAGTTTTGAGTTAATTTTCGCGCAGTCGCAGTGCGATGTGCGCGTGCTGATTCAGTGTTTAGTTTACTAGGCATGGAAGTCATGGCCGGCCCAAAATTGGCACTCGGATTACGACCAATCAGTGGGCGTCTACTTACGGTGACTTCGGTAACTAACAGTTATCGGCCATTCAACAGCCTTTATGTTGCTTCTCTTCGCTCCGATTGGACGCACGGGGTGGCATAAATTGTGCATGCATACCTATAATGACGTTCGATCGAACCTGTCTTTGGCAAACGGACAGGCATACATCATAACCTTCTGGGGCAGATAGGGGAATTATTTCGGCAAATTGCGCCTTTGATGATACAAGGATGGCGTTTGGCACACATGCAGTCAGAGTATGTCTTAAAATATTTTTTGGCTATAGGGCCATCGCAGATTTGTCTTTTGAAAAAAAAAATAGGTAGAATAACAAGGAATTTTCAAAATTTTCAAAATGGCTGCCATTGCTTGTTATTCTAACCTATTTGTTTTATTCCAAAGGACTGATCTGCGATGGCTCTATAGCCAAATATCTTCCTCATGACATACTCTGACTGTGTGCCAATGATCAAAGGCGCAATCCCATCACCTATCTGCCGTACTAAAGTGGGGCATTAAGGAATTTGTTTTTCAAATTAGGTGGCCGCGGACCTAGCTGCATGAGGCTTCAGGAAACCCATTTTCAGGAAAGGAACCTGGCTTTCTAGCAGGCCTAATGTATAAAGTCTTAATGCACAATTGGTATTGACTTTCTTACATTTTTTCTTTGCCTTCTGCCGTTTAATCATCTCATTCAGGAGTTGTTTGCGGCTGTTCTTGGCCTTCTTTTTCTTCTTCTTCTTCTTCCTCTTCCCTTTCTTCTTCTTTCGCCGCTGGTGGCGCTGTTTCTCGGGCTTCCGGAACCGGCGACGCATGTGTTGCACTGAAGCATTAAACAACAATTCATAAATACCTCAGACAGTTTAGCTATTCCTATTGGTCGAGAGCCCGTCACGTGGCCGGTATTAAACGGATGATAAAGACATGGCTAGCTGGTCTTAAACACTTTTCCAGTGTCACAATAAAATGTGGACTCCTAAAATTCCAGTGCTGCCCGTTACCGTTTGGTTGAACGTTCACAATCCGCACGTAGGCATGCGCAACACACAAAAGCGAGTCAGAATTTTTTATTCTTAAATAAAACGCAAAACGCCCCAGGTGTTCTGCGTGACATCGCGCGCACATACGCGCGCGCGCGCGTCAATCTAAAAAAAAGGGTTGTTTATCTTATACTCCAGCTGAACACTCCATTATTTTTTTTGCTAGAGTTTCAAAATGAAGTGAAGAACTTGAACAAAACAAAATCAGGATTTTTTGAATTAATTATTTTTTTTTTTTTTTATGATATTGGTATTTATGAATAATATGGTCGGTCTCGGTATTTATTCAATATCTGTTTATCACTCTGTTTAAGTCCGCTGCTGATTGACTGACTGCCTATTGATACAGGACCTCGCTCTAAGCGGTATTAAACGAGTGATAAAAACCTCCAGAGCACACATTTATTCCCTTATTCAAAAAAGGGAAATCCTATTACTGGGCAGCGAAGGATGCAGGCCCTCATTATTGAACCGCTACCAATCAAGTTACTCTTGGAAAACTAGTTACTGGGCCAAGCAGGGAGTGGATTAAAATTGCGATGTACTATTAAAGGCTGCTTCACTTTATACCGCCATCTTGGATTAGCTTGAAAAAGACGGTAGCACAGGAGGCAATTTTTTTTATGCAACCAATTATAGTCGATTCCGCATGCGTGAAACATATCACGTGAACAACTTGTGACCCGGAATAAATTTATTTTAGCTTATTACTCCACGAACGACGGTCAGCGTGGTCTCGCTTTGGCGTGTGCGTTACATCGCTGATCTAAATGCTGGAGGTTCCATGCAGTTTCCTGGAGGGAATTCAATTTCCATTTTTTCCACCAAAAAGTGAATCTGTTCCCTAATTATTTTATCAACTCGTGATGATCGATTAAATGAAATTCAGCCTTTTCTTCTCATGGCTCCTGAGGATTGTTTTTTTTTTTAAAGGAAAGCTAAGTCCCAGAACCATTTATACCAACTGGCGCATGCGCATTTGGGTCTGACTATGCTTGGTTGCATCAGGAACGTGCCACACAGGGACATCCAAGAAATTGTGTACCGTGACGCTCGTATCTTTTTTTGGACTAAAATGCTTATTTTTATACAAAAACTGCTTGGACATCAGCACCTCGGTGTCCATTTCACCGCAAGAGGGCGCTTGTGCCAGCCAGGGAGGCCGTGCTGCTTTATACTTACACCGATCGATAACTCTAGGGGGCGGTTCGGTAGCGCCCTCTTCCAGCCTTGCCTTTTGGCCGTACACTTTCCCGTTGACCACATACTGTTTTCTGGCGCGACTCCGGTGGTGTTTCCTTGGGCGGTGTCTCATTCTGCGGGGTGCTCTGCAAAGGTCAAAGGTTGAGAGATAATGGGAGAAAACAAAATCAAATCAAGTAAACATTTCTTGAAAAAAACCCCACTGAATTACCCATCAAGTTCATGATGAACGTTGGCAACAAATTTCACTACGGGATGATTTCAAGATGACAATGCATGGAAGCGTGTGAAAATTCATCCGTAGTAACTCATTTCAATGATGAATTTTAAATTTTAAACTTGGTAAGCCTACTTTACTTTACTATAAAAAAAAAAATAATTAGCCAGATGATTTAAACTTCGTGTCATCTTCGTTGCGTTGTTGTATTTTGTTTTTAAGATATTAAAGTACCAAGACTTGAGACGCGTGCGCTTTCTTATGGGAGCCAGGGCCCAATTTCACGGCGCTGTTCAGCACAAAAACTGTCTTAGCACATAGTCTGGCTTATAAAAGCAGGTTACCAGCCAAAACTTTATGTGACTTATAACAGTTTTCGTTATTTTTACATCAAAATCCAATGAATCTAAGACAGAGGTATAAAAAAATAATTGTTGACTGCCGTGTGATGTGGGATATGACGTTTTGAACACCCTCGGGGCGCATAGCGCCCCGGCTTTCGGCCTCTGGTGCTATGCGCCCCTCGGTGGGTGATCAAAACGTCATATCCCACATCACTGCAGTCAATTGTTTTGTCAACCATTATATTTTCAAGAGACATAGGCCTATATGCAGTACAGGAGAGAACCATTTGCTGAAATTAATCTGTGAACAACAACTTACAACAACTTCTGGAAATTTATACCTCCTAGGTATTTATTAAGATATCAGTGTGGGAATAAAACGCTCAGTTAAATCGAGGCTATACCTTTTGCTCCTCGCCTTCGGGTGTTGGATAACGGTGTCATTGGTTCCGGCCTGAGGTCGAGGCGCCGTGTTTCTCGCTGTGTCGCTGCCGTCACGTCTTCCGAACGCCCGGCCGAAGAGCGTCTCCCGCAGGGTGCCTCTCCGCGGGACCCGTATCAAGATTCTCGGGTTGGGTTCGTCTGGGTTTGTGTTGTCGTCCCGTGGGTCGGGATCCCAGGGGAAGGATCTAGCATGGCGGCCTAAAAAAAAAGAACAGGCCTAGTTAGCTAGACTTCCATTTTGACTGTTGACTGCACCCCCATAGCCCAGGTTGCACGTCTTCATTGCATTCCCTCTGTAACGTAACGCGGTAAGGGAGGCCAACTGGGCAACCCTTTCCCCTCCCAAAGAAAATCATGGAAAATAAAAGAACTGCGGTGAAACAAATACATTTAGGTCTACTCTAGGGGCAAAGGGAGGAGTTATTCGACCAGATTAGGAAAACTGGCACTGCCTAGTGGAAATGAGAAAGTTAGATCTTAAGTGCGCAATACAGCTCTAGATGGAATTTAATATAGCTCTTTGGATCGTATTCGTAGCCAGGCATAATCACCTAAGACCTATATGACATGATCACGTAGGCCTTCTTAATGTTTGCAGCATAGTAGGTTGAAAAGGTCATTTTTGAATGATAAAAGAAAAATTTGACTCTATTTTGATCGAAACAAAACAGGGGCCCGCTACCCTGCACAACAAGAACGCCCATGATTTAGCGCATTCGTCGGCAAATGCCGTGTTATCTTATACAATAGCACTGCCCGGATCACAAGTGAAAGCGTGTCAGCCAATCAGTTACAGGTAGGCCCTATACTACGAGGACACCATGCTGGCACCCTGGAACCAGCAAACAGTCGGACTCACCACTGCCGTCCGAGCTTACTCCAAGCAGTTTCTCGAATCGACCGCCGAATCCAGTTTCGAGCGGCGGGGAGTTCCCTTTCGCAGCGTTAAGGCTCAGTAGCGTCAGGGGAGCAAGACCGGCGAATGTTATCACCAGAAGGAACAGCCACAGATGCACAGAACCCTGACATTTCGTCGTCATTTTTTTTAGAGCGGTTATTATGGAAGAAACATGGCATAAACTGGGCCGCTTTAGCCGGCACCGTGCGTGCCTGCCCACATTTTGTGTACTGATGTAATGGATATGTGCACGCTTTCGGCGTCCGCTTTGTACGCGAGTTTTAAACTTGGCACGCGTAATAAAATTGTTCTAAAGTTTCCCGTTTGCGCCATAGATATAGAACTTTGCCCACGCGTGCAGCGCGCTCATGAAACGCGCGTCAGGAAATCCAAAAACGCGCACAGCATGCAAACTTTAACAGACTGCTTGAACAGTTACAGTCTGACAGTAGAACAACCTATCCATTGTATCTGATATTTATCTTGAAAACAGAGCCCTTGGTTATCTTTGGTGGATAGAATAAGAAAAAAGTTTGAATGCATCGGATACCAATGCCCAAGATCCATCCGTAAATAGTATTCAGCCGCGTCTGGGCTAAGCACGTACCACGTAAGTTACTTGTGTTTGTATCTAGCTAACAAAACATGTCGAATGTACGATTTTGGATAAATTCGATTTGCGAAGGCCTAGGCCTATATACATGATGAACTGACACCATAATGCGGTGTTGGTAAATCGTGTAATTTAGGACACCTCTATGTTTTACAATGCAATTATAAATCAGATCCTGGTGCTCTTTAAACCAAATAAGTGAGATGATATAACGAACTATGTATTGGTGTTTAGATGATTTCAAACACATAAAAGTGACTTCTCGTTCTCTTATAATGGAACGGGGTCCTATACACTTACAAAAAATACAAGATTACTGCTGTTTTTATGATTGTTTTTCCATTTTCTAAAGTTTTATTAGGCCTACCTTTTATTTTCACTCGTGCATTTTGTTGAGTCCAATATAAAATAACAATTCAACATTTACGTATGCTTTCGTTCTCAGATAGGACGAACGTGGTTCTAAACTTCAGTTTTTGCTTCCCCCAAAAATGGCATCGCTGGCATCTATGATTCTGCCACTGTTATTTTCGACAATCCTTATCAATGGCGTCACCGTCAAAACGGAGGACACAAAGACCGAGTCACCAACCGAGCACGGCTTGGGTGCAAAAAGTGGCGGGGTGGAGCCGCAGATCGCCCCGGGTAAAACTGCCCCAAACGCGGCGGGTGGACTGGACCCCAGGGCGGTTTGGAACAAACTCATGAAGGAGATTTCGACCGAGCAAACTCGCCCTCGACGGCAGGCAGGCGGGGGTTATAACCCCATCCAAAAGGGCCGCAGTTCTGCGGCCGAGAGCCCCAAAAGGAAATATCTCCACCATCTCCAGAGGCAGGGGGAGCAACTGAAACAGAAACTTGGACGGCACCACTTTTCCAAAGCCAACTCGGCAAAGCAGGGTTCGCTTCGGGCCAGACAATGGCAGAAACAGAAGCAGGACATCCTCAAGTACCAGAGAAATCAGCAACGGCTCAAGCACTCGAAGAAATCGGGCTTGTACGGGGCCGGTAAGGGTGCAGTAACCGGAAGGAGGCTACCGAAGAGCCGGGTTCATTTCACCCCTCTCGGGGTCGCCGCTCCGGTGGGGCCTGTTCGGGAAGAGAAACGCATGCGTCGGCTGTACGGGAAGTACTTCAACGACAAAGATGGTGGGTGATGATGCAAGGTTTCAAAACACAACTAAGGCCATTATGTGGCAATGAGTTTGTTTCTGCATTGAATAGGGGATGTTGAACAATATAGGGTCCCCGAGAGGTCCCCAATTTGGATTCATGTACAAAATATATGGGAGGTCTTGCTAAAAAGTACAAACAAAAGAGGGACTATGGTCCCCGATTGCAGGCAAATACACAATTGAGTTCTTAATCATGACTTATACTGCCAGATATCGCTTGAAGTTGCCTGTATTTGCAGTTCCTTTTAATTGACCTATCGCCGTTTGCGAGTTAGCCACGCCCCTTAGGCAACCCTTTGGAACTTTTGTACGTTGAGTGTTTTTGTCTCAGATTTTGCGCGTTCCGCGTTCATTCGTATATCATGTAATTGGACAATATTTCACAAGCTGCGTTGAAGCGATTCTACCGTGAAAGGTCAATTACTAGGGACACCTTATAATCTCTGAAGGTGAATTTATTGTGAGTATTGTAGTTCGATAATTTTCTCCCACGCTTGCCCACTTCTAGTTCTTGTATCGATCAAACTCTTCGTTTCCCCCAGATGAAATCAAATTCTCCCTACCCAAGCGTCTCCTGGGTAACTGCTGGATGCAGGCCATGGTCGGCAGATCATTCAAACCGAGTTGCAACGAGGACGGCACTTACAGCCCCAAGCAGTGCCACAGGAAACGGTGAGAAATTAGCCCCGCCCACATGACACTTTTGACCAATCACAGGTCGGGATTAAAATGTCTGGATACAGGAAACGGTGAGAAATTGGCCCCGCCCACATGACACTTTTGACCAATCACAGGTCGGGATTAAGATGTCCGGATATGCGCGCACATTATGCAGTGCGGTACTGAAAGGGAGCACGTGTTGTTGCGTATTGTGGGTGGGTCTTCATGGATCAGCACATTTTATACAGAATACTAATGATACTCTTAATATTAATACTCCCATCCAAGTACTGCCGGCAGTCAACGTTGCTTAACTTCGCAAGTGTGCCACGTGCTCTTCTTCCACTGAGCTATCTTTGACATCGCTCAGCAGGAAATTATTTAGTTAAAACATGTTGTGGGGTGCTGTGGTCCAGTGGTTACGGTGTTTGACTTGTGTGCCGTGGTACATGGGTTCGAATCCTGACGGGGAACATGGTGCTTGTGCGCTTGGGCAAGGCACTTCACTACGATTGCCTCTCTCCACCCAGGTGTAATAAATGGGTACCTGGTAGGGAGAAATTCCTTCAAATGCTTGAGCGCCGTAATGGCAGCCGTGCTAAAGCCAGGGTAATAATAAGAGCGCCAGGAGCGTCACTTCGTGACGGACATTAGGGCTATACAAGACGCCATTATAATTATGTAAATAAATAAAACAAAAATAAATGGCAGTGCTTATATATCGCGTTCATCATCAGCCACGAAACCATGCGGCAGCCGATATCAGCGCACAGTCGGTCCTCTACCCTCACAGGTACCCATTCATACTCCTGGGTGGAGAGAGGCAATTGTAGTAAAGTGTCTTGCCCAAGGGCACAAATACCATGTTCCTGCCAGGATTCGAACCTACGCACCGTCGTACATAGTTCATACTTCTCATTATTGCGGTTAATATTGTGAAATGTAAACTTGGAAAACACTGCAATATTTTGGTGTTTGTTGTTATTTTTTTCTTACAACAGGTGTTGGTGCAGCGACAAATACGGCAAACCGATCAAGCGCTCCGGCGGTCACCATAACGACGGTTTCTACCAAGGGATCAAAGCGTTGACCCTCCATTGCTAATGCCAGCTCGTGGAGCTCCTGGAAATTGCTTATTAAGGTTGCAGACCAGTAAATAAACCGCCATGGACCCTAGTTATTGAGACACCCAATTCCGAAATTCAAGAAAAATACTCACAACTCTCCAATTGGTATTTCATTCAGACACACATCAAATTAGAGCATTTTCATCATCTTTAAATTTCTGTTCAATTTTGTGGGGGGGGGGGGGGGGGGCAAACCGATGACTTTTGGGAGAAAATCCCATCCAAAGACTATCATCCCTTGAAGTAGTCCTGAAGCCCATCGCCATTTTGAAAAAAATGATACCCGCTCTCCATTCAAAATAGAGCATTTCTAGGGCCCAATGCCATTTGCATGTACAATATTTAATAAATTTAAGCCTTTGATAATTTTGATAACATGAGCCCCATGTTTTTTTGATTTACACGAAGTAGCATGTACCCAAAAATCTCGAAGAGCAGAATCGTACCCGAGGCATGATCGGTTTAAAACCTCGATGTAACCATTGCAATACAGGCGTGTTTAGCACTGCATTCTGGGTTTTCCTACGCTTTGAGAACTATCCCACAATGCAGCGGTCTGTATACCTCAATGTCACATTTTCGGTCTGGAAAAAAGGTCTACAATGCAGGGGTCCCGTTTCATAAAGGTCCCTGGTAAACCTACAAAGGTGTACATGTAGTACACCTACAAAGAGTACATGTATGTAACAGCTGAAAGCCCCAACAAAACATAAACATACCACAACAAAACTTTCATGCCAGTTTTAGGTGTCACAGACTAGTCCGACACAAAGGTCTACAATGCAGGGGCCCCGTTTCATACAAATCCCTGGTACACCTACAAAAGTGTACATGTAGTGCACCTACAAAGGGCACATGTATGTAACCTCTGAAAGCCTTAGCAAAAATCAACACAGACCACAACAAAACTTTCATGCGAGTTTTTGGTGTCGCAGACCGGTCAGACACAAAGGTCCACAATGCAGGGGCCCCGTTTCATACAGATCCCTGGTACACCTACAAAGGTGCACATGTAGTACACCTACAAAGGGTACATGCATGTAACCGCTGAAAGCCTGAGCAAAAATCAACACGGACCACAACTTCATGCGAGTTTTTGGTGTCACAGACCGGTCTGACACAAAGGTCTACAATGCAGGGGCTCCGTTTCATACAGATCCCTGGTACACCTACAAAGGTCACATGTATGTAACCGCTGAAAGCCTTAGCAAAAATCAACACAGACCACAACAAAACTTTCATTTTGGGATTTAGGTATCATAGACCTTTTTTATTTGTTCCTTTGTGTTCTTCCCTCTTTCTGTCTCTCTGAAGGAAATTGTGACGCAATTTAAGGAACCCGCTTCATGTCATTCGCAAACTTTGTAGTCTTTGCATGCGTAGACCAAAATGGGAAGGAACAAAACTAACTGTATATAATGGTAAATTGAATTGGAGTGAAAGTCTGCCAACAGAAAGCATTATTTGAAATAAATTGTTCATAAATATATTAACCACTGTTTTCCGCTCTTAATTTATTGCATTATCAATGCCCAGCAGAAATAAGATTAAATCTTTCAATTATTTGTCTTCAACCGAAGTCTTTTCCATTCCGGTTGGTAACTTTTATCCTGTCCATTTAGAATGCAAGCTCTGCAGCATAATGTTCAGGAGTCTCAAAACTTCAAGAGAAAGGGGTTGCGCTTCAAATTGAGCCACGCCCCTGTCTAGACAAGACACGCCCCAGTTTAGACTTGAATTTCCAAGCCCACAGAAGGCCGAAATTTGCACCTAATTGCCATAGGGCTTGTGTACTACTTTTCAGATCTCGCACCATAACTTATCTTTTGCCTAGGAAAGCATTCAATTTCTTTTTCTTCTGAAGCCCCGGTTTAAAGTAGCAACAACCAATCTAAAAATCAACGTTTCCAACCTAAAGGCCAAAGCCCCTTCAACACACTGCAATTGGAACCAATTAAATTTCAATGGTTTTGTGATAGAAACCTTCCCAAACCCTTCAAAGCCCAACACTATGCGGTGAGGCAATGGGCTGTCCTTGGTATTTTATCCAATACTGATTCAAGCCTAATGAAAGTTATGGTGTCCGAGGCTTGCAGCATGGTATCCCTGAAACCCTGCAAAACATTTTGTAGGGTTTTGTAGGATTTGGGATGGTAATGGTAAATGAAAGCTCTACAGCCAAACTTAATGAATTCTGAAGTTGCCAAAATTGAGTAACATATCTTGCATTTCAAAATGCAACATAATAACACTTGCTGACTAGCGCATGCTTGACAAACTGGCTGTATACTTCAATGGTCGAAATTTCTTTCAATTATAAGTTTTACTTTGTTCCTTTCTTAAAGCAATGAATAAGAATGAACCAATGAATTTAGGGTTAGAATGGTGACAAATCAGTGATCTAAAGCAACATTATACACAGTCAATATCACAAAGACCTTCAGGCAATAATTTAAAAAAGAAATTGAAGGGATGGGAACTTTAAGGCTAATCGTAACATCCCCCCCCCAAAAAAAAAAAATATGAAGTGACCCAAACTTGTGTTTTGATCTTGACTTGGCACCTCCACAGTGTTTACTGAGATTTATTAAATGGAAGCATTTTCTTTCAACTTTCACTTTCCTTTGCCTGTGCTCTCCACAAGACTTTGTCCATTCTTGAGCCGAAACTCTCCTAGACTTTCAAAATCCGCATGAAAGGTTTTGAAGGATTCTGTAGGATTTGGAAAGGTAGTGTCCAGCCCTTGTTATATAAATTAATTGGAGGCTTGACTTCCTTTATTAATTAGCATGCAAAGGTTGTCAGCACAACGGTAGATTGTGAAGGATTAAGGAAGTATTTTTCGCAAAATTCATTAGGGAATTAGAGTTGATAAAATGAAAGCATTCTTGATGGAAACACTTATAAAGTGTTGGCTCTGATTTTGGTTTGTTACACCAGGTAAGGGAAGAATGCAAAACTAAACAAGCGGTAACCTCGCGTAGCCTCAAAGTAACCTCGCAGTTGAACCTCACGGTAAACCTCAAGTTACCTGCTGTTTTAGTGGTGTGAATTTCTAATGCACACCCCTAGCCCGTTTGAAGTTTGCATAAGCTTCTCCCTGAAGTTCTTCCTTAAGCCTTTGGAATCTAACCAAAATTTAACAAGCGGTAACCTCGGGTAACCTCAAAGTAACCTCGCAGTTGAACCTCACGGTAAACCTCAAGCTACCTGCTGTTTTAGTGGTGTGAATTTCTAATGCACACCCCTAGCCCATTTGAAGTTTGCATAAGCTTCTCCCTGAAGTTCTTCCTTAAGCCTTTGGAATCTACTAAACCAAAATTAAACAAGCGGTAACCTCGGGTAACCTCAAAGTAACCTTGCAGTTGAACCTCAAGGTAAACCTCAAGTTACCTGCTGTTTTAGTGGTGTGAATTTCTAATGCACACCCCTAGCCTGTTTGAAGTTTGCATAAGCTTCTCCCTTAAGTTCTCCCTTAAAGCTATAGTCCATCATTTGCAGCTATCCGAAAAGTAACATGAGTAATTATTGTTGAAAAACATACTTGGTTGAAAGATTGTAAGGGGACTAAACTCCCTGTGAAATTATTCTTTCTGGCAAGCTGTCATTTTGAAGTAATCAACGAAAGAAGGCCTTTCCAACGGTGCTTCTTAAGACGCACCTTAGGAAATTTAAATTAGTAGTTCGTCTTGTTAATGTTATTCGGCGAAGCGCATACGTCATTGGCACGACGCACAGGCACGCGCGGTTGCTATAATTCGTCGGATCAGTGCCCGACATCGCGTAGCTGCAATTGGCTCAGTGAGAACGTGTCTCGGACGCTGAATTCAGGCACAATTCAAAACATGATTCAGCAACTTTTGATTTCAAATTGAGATCCTAGAATGCTGTTTTTACATATACAGCTGAAGCTGAGCTGAAACTTCATCAGGTTAGTTGTTCAGTACCCTTCTTTAGATTTTGAGCACTTTTGTTGCTTCAAACAAACAAAATGCACAAATTACAAATGATGGACTATATCTTTAAGCCTTTGGAATCTAACCAACTTGCTTAGAATCTATGAAATCCAGAGGGTTTAATTCTTTGAAACTAGCCACACACAGAGAAGTTCATTTCTCCTTCTCACAAATGTTAAATCTACCTACCACCTTACTTTTTTTTGATAAAAGATGAATCCAAAGAAAAAAAAAACACTCCTTTTCATTTCTTTTACAAAATAATCTCTACTGTCCTTCCATACATATTTTTTATAAAATTTAAAATTAAATGTTCATATATATTTCTTCCCAAATTATTGGACCATGTTACTCACACAAATACAACTTTCCATAGCTTGATCTTATAAAGGAACACGGATTTTAGGTGTTTTTTTTTACAATGGAGGGCGACGTTTTCTTATTTTGAGAGGGAATTTTGAAATAATTTTTTTTTAAGTTCATACTTTTGGCAAACTGATCAATTCATCAAAAATTTAAATGTGATGGTGTTAGTAAATTCAAATGGAAAAGTAAGCAGCTTAATCATGTATCTGTATGTCTTACGTATATATATGATTTTCTGGGAGATATTGTGTCCTAGCATTAGTTATGTCAATAAAGACGTCAATAAAGATATCACGGTAAAATCGTGGCAAACTCTTTTGACAAATAATCCTGAATCTTTGACAACAGGGCTCGACCTGCAAAAATATCATTTCAGAAATATCTCAGAAAAGAAAAAATGGAAAAACAAAAAATGGCAATCTCTTTAAAATAGTATTTCAACCTTCCAATTTTTAATCAATATTAGTGAAAAAATAAATACCGTAGTTGGAGTTATAGTAAAAAATAATCATCACATGCAAAAATCATGCATTTTCTTTCTTTTTATATGAAAAGAATATATATTTTTAAATGCGTGTGACTAGTCTCAATGTTGTAAATGATATAGTTTAAATAATTAACGATCTCGCAGTCATATATTATTTTGATCGATGAATTAAACCCTCTGGATTTAACAGTGAAAAGCAATCAAATGAAAATTAATTTTGCACGAAATCTTAGCATTAGGGTACGTTGAGATACCATTACTGTGGCTATAGTGCAGCATTCTTGAACACATTCTGGGATTTAAACTGCATGATCTGTTGGAGAAAAAAAGAAACAAAAAACAATATAACTAGAGGTTCGCTTTTATTGAGTAACAAATGCAGAGAGGTCGGGCTCGCATCTATTTCAAATGTCATAAACGTTGCCAAAAATATCAACTGAAAATTTGTTTTAAACATTTTCAAGCTGCCGCTAGAGGGCACTCTAACATTTCATGACTTCACCTGTAATTTTTTGGTAAAGTACAACCTAGCCAGAGATTATTATCATCGAAAGCAAGTTCACATCTTTTTCCACTTTCAAGTTATAAACGCACATCTGGTTTGGACCGGAAAGAAGTTTCACGTGATTACGTGTAGGTACACATGGGATAAAATGAAGATCTTGGATTTTTCTATCAATTCCTGCAAAACTCAAGTTCAGGCCTTTCACACTTGATTTTATATTGATTTTTAAAGACTAAATCTAGAAATCTTAGGTTGCTTGTAATTTGACACCCGATGACGTCATTATGATGTCAGAGTAACATGCACCTCTCGAGATCGGGTCGATATATGTTGAAAGTCACAAGTTCACACCATAAACCGTTTATGAGAAAACCCGCAGAGAACAAAAAGAAAGAAAGAAAGAAAGAAGATTGATCAGAACAATTCTAAACAGTGGTTTGGTTGGTTTGGTTGTGCCCGACCACTCAAAAAGTAGTACCAGACAACAGACAACACTACAGAGTACCGACGTGAATACATCACGCACACATGTGTGTCAAAGACGTTAGCAAATGATTCAGTCCGTGAACATGCGTACGTACTTTATTCATTTGCACTTCCTGGTTCTAAATGACGTCACACTTCAGCACTCTATACCTACTAATTTACCTCTGCGTTGGATCCGAAATGTTAGCTACATTTTATCATAATTTATCAAGTTCAGAGATATTGAATCCTCACTTACTCTCTGTTAATGTGTGACTGTGTGTGTCGGAGGAATTTGTAGGGGGTCTGAGGCCGGGGGGAGGGGCATGTGTCGTCCAGGCTGGACCTGAAAAACAACAAAAGAAATATGAATATGTATGAGCTATAATATGAATATGTATGAGCTGAAGTATGAATATGTATGAGCTGAGAACGAGTGCTTGGTGGATGCTTGAGGATATGGTTCAAAGGTTCTAAATTCTTTCAATATCTGTTTCCCTTTTAACAACAAATTTCTGCCACGTAACAACCCACAAATCATTTTGAACCTTTAAACCGTATCATACTACAAGTTGGCACACCACTAACCAATGAAGGCATTGCATTCCTTACCTCTGTTTGCATATGCATGAGCTGGGAATAGGTGATTGGCTGTAGGGTGTGTGGGCGTGTCTCCATCTGTCAACGTTTGTAATGACTTTAACCAGTGTGGCTGTTCTTCTGTGGGAACTGCAGATCAAAATTAAAAAAAATTAAACAAATTATAATCAATGACAGAAGAAAAATGTTAGCTGCTTTTAGAGATATTCTCTAGACAAACAAGACCACAAAAAGTAACTGGCCACAGTAATGGATCATCTCTAAAGATTAGCAATACGTTGAAGCCAGTCTACATGACGTCGCTTCTGAAAACGGGAACTCAAGTGGACATAGAAACTAAACACACATATCATTGCTTTTCTTGTGCAGGGACAAATTTACTATAATTAGGGAAGCATGTCTCCTCTTTGGGAACTGTGACGATATAACGGATTGATACGCTGTGTAAAAATTAAAACCATTCGTCCCTGAAACAACCCAAAACACCCCATGCACTCTGTGCTTTCATCAAGGAATAAATACAATGCAATACAATGTAGGACAGGTGCTAATGGGAGTAACAGAAAGACAGAGAGAAACTGACCTTCTTTTTCTGTGAAGCCGGGCGCATGTGCATTGTGGGAGTTGACGCTGATTATTGCCGGGTCGTGCACCATCCAGGTCTGGGACTGAATTCCGGGCCAAACCTCTGCAAACGGGACAAGAAAAGGTCTTTAGTATAGACGTATAGAGTTGGTATTTGCCGGTTTTGCAGTGATTTTGGACCATAATCTGGACCAATTCGCCACTGTAGTATCAGTGCATAGACTATGTTACGAACCAACGATCTTTCACCAAATTTGCTCGTCTTTTTTGCCAATTAATAATCGGAATTGTACTGTACAGGTGATTGTATGAATTTGATTTATACAAGTTTTGCAATGAATTTTTGTGAAATCTGGTACTGTAACATCTGTGAACAGATGCAAAATATGTCACAAGAAATTCAGTGTTTTATAATCAACAGTTTTTTTTTGGGGGGGGGGGGCTTGAAAGGGGGGGGTGTGGTTAAATCACACACCTGAGTTTTTCTGTGTGGCTGACTGTGCGGAGTTTGTGGCAGCGTTGGCCCCACCGAAGCTGATGTTGATGTTGGGTAGCAGCGCCCTCAGGCCGTCCTGCCAACTCTGGACGGACTCTGGGTGTTTGGTCTGCTGTTGGGAAAAACAAAAAGTAAAGACTTTAAAACCCTTGCTGTGCTATAACCTCCAAAAACACTTCAATATTCGCCTTTAATATGAGTCTTCTCATTAACCCTAACAGAACTCAACCCATCAAACCCCAAGGGCATGTTTGGTTGGAATCTGTCAGGATGGGTACAGTACCCCTAAACTGACAGTCTTTTACATTGGGTTGGCACACCTCCAGAATCAAAGTCAGAAATATGTGTGTGCAGTTTCCCATATGGTGTTGGAATTTGCCAGGATGGGTATGGTTCCTAGTAAATCATGCTAGGGAGTCGGGCTAGAGGCATATAGGATCCCTTGCATTTATCCTAGAAGTAACCTACCCAATAATTATCATAAAGTAGTTGGATTAAAGATTGTACTGGTACTAAACACCCCGTGAAATTATTCCGTCTGGCTTGCTGTCATTTAGAAGAAATCAAGAAATGTTGGTGATTTCCATCGATCAGTCACTTGACTGGTTTTTTTGGAAATAAAGAGTTGTAGTGACGAAATCGTCAACTGACAAATCATCAACAGAATAACAAACAGACATAATGAGCTCAACGTCTTACTTGCGAGGGTGAATGGTGCGGTCTGGGATTGTGGTTGTTGAAGCCGAGAGGGTGAGCAATGTTCTGTGGATTGGAGTCTGCTGGTCGATCCATCTGTAGCCAGTTCAGCATCTTACTGCCGCCAACTTCTGCAAGAAGACAAATGGTTAGATCATCTTAAAACTTTGGTTTAGATTAACCCTCCTATGGAGACATGCATTGTCAGCCTTGTTATTACTTGGATCAATGTTGGTCAAGACCCCATTGGTTTGTACACAGTGTGCCAAGAGGTGAGGAAGACAATTTTGACCGATTGTGACCTCTTAAATAGTAGGAGGGTTAACAGTGTCTCGAGCTGCTCTAATCAGAGTTTTAAGAAAGTCTACCACAAGTCAACTCACAAGTCAACTCATGAGTCAGGCCACAAATAAAACAGGGAATGCCTTCAAACAGTTCATCTGAATAGCCTGCTAATTGAATTCAGACTGGACTACTTGTGATGGAAAAAAATTACAACCTTTTTTCAAATACTGTTAGATGTTTCCTTTTGAGAACATGGGAATATGCAATGTTACAAATCAAATGTGAATGTCCTCTATACTGCAATGCTATTTTTGTGTTTTGTTCATAAACGAAAAAAAAATGGTTGCGATATGCGAGAG
Organism: Patiria pectinifera; assembly: GCA_029964075.1. NCBI lineage: Eukaryota > Metazoa > Echinodermata > Asteroidea > Valvatida > Asterinidae > Patiria > Patiria pectinifera. The sequence goes on from CM057145.1 coordinate 12,473,428, forward strand.
ACGGACCTGAGTTCAAGCCGTGGTTTGCCGGGGTGGTGAAACCGGGAGGGGGTTGCGTCATCTTATTGGGGTCAGAGGTCATGGCTATTCCTAGTTGCAGCTCTTTCTCCAGTAAGTCTGCTAGGCCTTTGTTTGATTCGTTCCATGGGTCAAATCCTACAAAAGAAAACAGAAAAAAAAATCTGACGGAATTTTAAAAAACACATTAAGCCCCGCCCCCTTAAAGCTTTGATCAATCACAGCCGTGATTAAAGTCTGACATGTGTGCGAGAAGACAGACTACCCAAGCGACTATTGAAGTATTTTGGGAATTTAGAAATATCGAGGAAACTCCAAACCACACAAGACTTTGTACAGTACTTTTCAATTTGTAACGGCATTTATAAGAAGTAAAACAATGAGGAAATAAGTAGATCCGAGGAAAAGTTGTATGCCTGTTTAACAGAACAAGGCTAGGGTTGTGCAACAAACCGGGTACCCGAGTACCCGACCGCTGATGTCAGGAACCGGTTCCAGTTTATGAAATCGAGTACCCGTAACCAACTTTACATATTACTAGTCTTAGTAACTTCTCAGACAATGAAAAAGAAAGTTTCGAATGTCATTTGTGGAGAATTTTCAAAATGAAAACGTGTTCACGTGTACCCGTGTATTTCATATCGGGTATCCGGTTCCCCTAGACAAGACCCAAAATGCCAGGCAGAAAGAAAAGTTGTACAAATGCTATGAACAAAAGTCTGAAAAAGAACCCCCAACCCCCGCCCCCTCCAAAAAAAATCGCTACAAAAACAAAGGCTCTTTTTTCAATGAAATGAAACTAATTGACCGATTTCTTAAACTCCGCCCCTTGATTCTTCAACCAATCACAGACGTGATTATAAGCATCTTGGAGATGGCCATAGGGATGTGTTTCCTGTTTTGTACCCACCTAAGTCGTCTTCGTTGAGCAGGTCTTTCGTATCCGAGCTGAACCCGAATGCGGCTTGCCAGTCGGTGTGACTGGCCACAGGCAGCAGGTCGTTGTTCAGTATGACACCTTCGCTCCAATCTGTGACGGGAAAAGAAGGTTTCTGAAATTACAATCTGGAAAAAAAATAACTCGAATTTTTGGGACGGAATGACCCAGTGGGGGTTACCGCAAGGCAAATCGGTACAATATCATAGCAAAAGTATTTAGGAACTTGCCTCCTGCTGATGTTGGGCCTTGGTGAGGGGGGATCAGCGGGGGCACGGAGCTACCACCCTGAAAACCGGTACCTAGAAGCAACGAGAGATATATCAACATAAAGTTAATGTGAGTGGAGCAGCGAACTAGCAGACGATCAGCTGTTTCGAGCACGCGACATGCATGTGAGTTAGCGTCAGATTGTCATGTTTACTGCCATTTGTTTTCGTGATTTTTACATCAAAATCCAAAGAATCCAAGACAGAAGTATAACGCCTCGGGTGCCATGCGCCCCTCGGGTGTTCAAAACGTCAAATCCCGCATCACAGCAGTCAATAATTGTTAAATATGCTGTTACTTCACAATTTTCTGCACTCGCTTTGCAAGGGTTCTTAGCTCGTGGTATTAAGCACAGTCATAAAACAGAGCCTAGCCAATTTCTTCCTGTGGTTATGGTTTTGTTTGAATTGGAATGCTCCAAAAGGAACAGAAATGCTCAAAGTTCAGAGACAAGCTTCAAGGAAGTGCAGAAGCTTACCATTGACCGGTGCCTGTACGTGAGGGTTTGGCGGTACAAGGCCCGGTATGATGCCCTGTGCCATGAAACCGTTAGCAGCGAAGAACGACGGTAACGACTCATCTGTCTCAAACGGCGATTGCTGTTTCGGTTGCGACGCGCCGTCTGTAGGAATTGGTTGTGATTGCACGGAACTGGGAGGGGGTAAGCCTAGATATCGAAACAGAAAAGAACAAAATAAATAAATTTAAAATTGTGTGTTCCGCGTGCTCTTGAACAAATTCCATTTTTTTCTTTTAATAAATTTTCGAAGTTTTCAACCCAAAAACCCTCCTTTTTTTCATTTTTTGGACGTCTGCAAAACTCGTACTGATTGTGGGGCGGGAACCAGCCAACCCCGCGAGAACAGGAATTATTGTCTGACAGCCAATAATTTGAAATTTTAAAGTAATAATTCATTATAGCAGGCATGCAACTTTGAATTTAGAAAAAAACGAGGAAATTCCAAACCAAACAAGACTTTGTGCAGTGTTCTTCAATTTGTAATGGCATTCATGAAAAGTGAAAAAACGAGGAAATCGGCGGATCCGAGGAAAAGTTGCATGCCTGAATTACTCAATATGGGCCAATTTTTTTCAGTGGATATCTCATTCAAAAGCGAGTAACTTTTGTACTGCTTGAAAAATAGCAATTTAGAAAAGGAAAACTATTATTTTAGGATGAAACTCAATAGCACGGTGCATAGATCTTTAATATGTGCATGTTATTGTAAAAAAAAAAAGAAGGTATTTCATGAAAAGTATGATGCCAGAACCTCGTGTGACAGTTAGTTTTTTTAATTGTTGACTGCATTAATGGTATAATGTCCAACAGATCTGGACATCTGTTGCACACTGTATATGGCAGGGTCAGAGATAACGAAGAACATCAGGTTGTACGAAAATTGGGGATAAAAATATCTCAAATGGCTCACCGTCTGTCGGGGGTTGTCTGACCCCTTGCGTCTGTGTGTTGATACCCCTGGGTGGGGACTCGCTCAGACTGTCCGGCGTGTGACTGTTGGCGATCGGGGGCGTGTCCACCGGGGACTGCGAGTACACGTCGTTGGACTTGGGCTGGGTGGCAAGCGCCGGCCACGGGTCCCCCTGGTTCGTAGTGGGCCAAGGGTCCCCGTGGTTCGTGGCCGGCCAGGCATCGGCGTGATTCGTCGGGGGCGAGTTATTCTGGCTGCTGGCAGGCGAGGCTGAAGGCTTTTTTCTGCGTACAAATCAAGAAAGAAAGTAACAGTGGATGAATGAATCCGCTCCGTTCACAAGTACCCCCTCACCGGCTAAGAAAGTACACTTGGGGGTGACCGACCGACGCCATCTTGCCTGACTGCAATTCATTTGCTGCGAAGCGCGGCCACTGCGTGTACATAGTACAAATCCCCTGGTGTACGTGCGTCACACACAAGGAACGGTGCGCGTCAACCAGCGAAATGTCCCGCCCATGGGACGTCGTTGCTAGGTAAAAGGGCACCCTCTCTCATTGGCGCACGGAGCCCATAACAACAAAAGGAATGCCTTTGTCAAAGCTCATTTGAACAGCTTGTGAGGTGAATTGGGACTTTCAGGGACTTGTGATGGACTTGACTACATCCCTGCAAGATACTGCAAGGACCAAAATTTGCAATGAGGATTTTCGAGAATTAAGCAGTGTTAATTAACCCAAACCCACCTCAATCTTCCAAAATCCTCCTAGCAGTTTTGGAGGATTTTGGAGGATTGAGGACGAATGGTGTTTGCGAAACACAAGGATTTTGGAAGATTGAGGATGAATGGTGTTGAAGCACATGAGGATTTCGGAGAGTTGAGGATGAATGGTGTTTGAAGAAATGGAGGATTCTGAAGGATTGAGGATGAATGGTGATTAAGCACATGAGGATATTGGACAGTTGAGAATGAATGGTGTTTGAAGAAAACGGAGGATTTTGGAGGATTGAGGATGAATGCCTTTTGAGTAGCAGGACTGTCTGACAATGTTGAGAGGATTTTGGAGGACTGAGGATGGTTCTTAGCAAAAAGGGCCTGGGGGGGTAGGTTTAAGGGTTGAATTTGAGACAGTACCTTGAGCTTTTTGAATGCTTCTTGCTGTGCTCGTTGCTGGAGTTGCCGCTCGTTTTCTGCTTGGGCTGCTGCTGGGGTAACGGCGGTGTCTCTGCTTGTCGTTTCTGTTGCTGCTGTTGTTGCTGTGGCTGTGGTTGCTGTTGTTGTTGTGATTGTTGTGGTGGCTGCTGTTGTTGTTGTTGTTGTTGCGTTGCTACTGCTGCTGCTGTTGCTGGCGTGTGTGTTGATTGCGAAGACTGACTCGTACCACCGCCTAGCACCTCCTGGGCCAGTTTCTGTTCGTATTCTTGGTGTTTCCTGTTAAGGGTATGACAAATGGAAAAATGAATTATAAGTCAGTGATTTCTGGACCAACTTCCATGACACAGCTGATGACATGGTCTTTTGACGACAGAATCTCTGAAGTTGACAAAGTTTTGTACAATCAATTTTTTTTAAAACTGTCTCTTTCGTTGAGCATTCACTGAATCTGTGCTCCATTTCAGAAGTGAGTGCATCCCGATGAAAATCGCAGACTCTGAAGGTTTCCTGATCAGCCTGAACTCCGAGGGTTCTTTTAATCAAACAAAACTCGGGCAAGTCAGCGAATATTTGGGAAAAATGAAGACTCTCCTCGACACTTACCCTGCCTGCATATCTTCCTTGGTGAAGCTAGCCGCTGAGTCGCCCAACTCGTGCAGATACATGCAGTCCTGAAATCACATCGAGATAATTCAAAATTACGACAAGCGCTGCAGTTTAGTCCATCACAACTCACGTCACAAGACCATTATAAGTCACGTCACAGTTCAGGTCACAAGTTACAGGGGGTGAACAATTACAACGAAATACTTTTCTCAGAGTTTGCTGAACACTTTGTGACTTGATTTAGGGAATGGATGACTTTTGAAAGACTTGTGATGGACTCAGCTATAATACAGACTTCAACTCGGTTATTGTGGAACATCTGTGAGTTCAGGCTGATGCAGCTTTTGAGAGAGTGCAGGAGGTGGTGGGGGAGGGGTGGGGTGAGGGGTGAAGGAAGGGGTGGGGGAAGGGGTGGGGAAGGGGTGGGGTAAGGGGTGGGGTAAGGTGGAGGGAGGGGTGGGGTAGGGGTGGGTGGGCAGGGGTGGGGTAAGGTGGGGAAGGGGTGGGGCAAGTGGTGAGAGAAAGGGTGAAGGACAGGGTGGGGAAGGGGTGGGGGAAGGGGTGGGGGAAGGGATGGGAAGGGATAGGGGAAGGGGTGGGGGAAGGGATGGGGGAAGGGATGGGGGTAAGGGGAAGTTTGTAAGGTGGAGGGCGGGTTGATGGTGGAGGCGGGAGGGGGGTTGTTTAGGCCTTACCGGTCACAGAAACTGAAGGATCTTGAAAAAAGAGGTAACATTAAGGGTAACATCAAGTGGTTATCCACAATACCTCAGGCAAATTCAGTATGTTGGAGGGAGGGGGTGGCGGGGATCGGAAGGGGGGTCAGGCTTACCGGTTTAGGGCACTGGGAGTTCTTGAGGAAGTGGCTGCAATATTTGGTCGTTCCTAACGAGGCTTTGAGGGTTCTCCCGTCCACGTGCACGTTGTTGACCGCCTGAATCGCCTTCAGCGCATCTTCGTATTTGTGGTACGTTACGTAGGCACTTGCACTGGGCCCCTGAGGGTAAAATCAAACAACAGAGAATTGTGAAACTTTGAAAGTTAAAAAAAAAAAAACGAAACCTGAACATTTGATTAATATAATTTGAGGTTTTGAGCTGTTCGGAGTGCAACTTGTTAGAAGTTTGTAGCTACAGCATGTGAAGCAGAAGTCATGGTCGCGCAGTCGAACCCTGATAAGAAGAGCAGTATTTATACAACATCCTGCAACATTTTAGGTCCCAAGTCTTTGTTTTCCATTACTGTTAATACAAGGTGCCTGCTATAATAAGGTAATGTGTTAAGTCCCAAGGACCAGGTTATAAAGGTGTTCGACTGTATATTGAATAAACGCTTGCCAACGGAAAGTGTCTATGACGTGCGTGCAAATTATGCAAAACACCACTGCGTCTTGACCTCCAGATTCTGACCAATCAACGAGCGTCTTCTATCGGGTCTTTGGTAACCCAATGTTATACAAGAAAAACATGACAGCTATTGACCAATCAACAGCTTTGGCTGGATTTTGAGGGAGTTATGGTTAACGGCTCCTTTACCTGCGAGCCGGCGTAGGAAGTGTTCTGGTTGATGACGACTTTCACAATCTTCCCAAACTTGCCAAAATACTCCTGCTTCTTCAAAACCTGAAAAAGAAAACGGAGAGAAAAAAAGTAACTATCTCAATGGAGAATCTAAAGGAGTAGCCATCAACAGATTACACGACTTTCATTTATGATTATTGCAATTGATCTCTGGTCTAAAAACAGTATTCCTACCTCCGTATCTGCAAGTCTCTGAGAGAGACCCACAACAAACACCAGGTTTTTCTGGACAACCCTGCAAAGAAATTCACAAACAAAATACAAATCAACGTAATTAATCAGCATTCTTGCAAACATAGTGACATGCACATGCAGCTGCACCTTAGATTAAGTCGTGTCCAGGCAGCAAGGTCGTATCTCCTAAAATGGGCCGTACGTAGAACAAGAGTTCCAGAATGTCAAATGGTCGTATCTCACTTAAAATAGCCCGGATGTACACACAAAGTCAATGGACGTTGTTGCACGGAGCGTATTCGCGCAAGATACGACTCTGTTGCAGAATGGAGTTACGACCTTGTTGCACTGATGCGATGATATAATGAGGCCCATTGCGCGAGTCTGTGCAAGCTCAAAGACATTTCAAGTTCAGCAGGCCCACTCAATGAAATTCAACTATTTGAATGACTTTTTGGAACCATTGGACTTTTTGGCACATTAGCGAGTGTTTCTTTACAGTCGATAGACCTTTATCATGCTGCCACAATTTCAGTCACGTTCCCTGTATCCAATGACAGTACTGAATGATTGGTGTTTTTTTTGTGCAAAAAGGAACCAGACTATTTTTCCTTCCAGCCTCGCTTTGGTTTTGTTGATTTGAATGGAAAAAAATCAAGATGGCCGCAACATGATAATGGTCGATAATGCTAATGAGTCTATGTGCATTTACCTGACACTAGCGAGGTGTTTGCGACTGTCTGTGATCTTCTGTTTCCGTTGGTGGTCCTTCTGACGTTTCTCGTTCTTGATTCGTTGTAGCCTGAAAGACAAGTCAACAAAAGTACTGATTATGCAACTGCTTCAAGTTGGAAATACTGGCCAGTTGTTGCTACCACGGGTATGTACCCATCCTGACAGATTCCAACTAAACATGCCGTTTGGGTTTGATGGGTTGAGTTCTGTTAGGGATTACTGAATCAGTCTAGTGCATTATCAGACAGACGTTTTGGACTCACTCTTCTTCCGTTAGCGGCTTGAAGTCTGCTGGGCACTCTGGGTAGGCTTTCCTGCAGGCGGGACACAGGCCGTTCTCGTCCGTCCGGATCCGATGCCAACAGAAACGACAAATCTGCCGAGGAGAGATCACAACGTCAACTTTTCTTCTCCCAAGCTTTGTTTTTTAAATCCATTTTTAGATTTTACAAAGTAGTGGCACTTCATTTGTCTATAATTGTGCCTTTAAAGGTGATTTTTGAAAAAATATTTCAACAGACATTCTCTCTCTTTTTTATCTTTGTGACATCATTAACCCTAACTCCTTAGGCCTTTTTGCTAGGATGTAGCCTCAATCCTGCAAAATCCTCCAATTGGCCTCATGATAAAATAGCATATAGCCTCAATCCTGCTAATTCCTCCGTTATTTCTTGAATATGGTCCATGGAGGGGTGACCACTGCCTGCATCCTGCAAAATCCTCCGGCTATGACTGTCAATAGGTTGAGGCTGAGGCAGTGACATCCTGGAGCAGTGCGGAGGATGTCAAGTATAATCAAGGACTACATTTATGCATGGCTGAGCATAAACAACGCAAGGTCCGGCCCAAGACCTTGACACAGTGCGTACTCCGAAATCAGCAACGCACTTTTGCCACGTAACCTCAATCCTGCAAATTCCTCCAGTTTGCAAAAAGGATTTTGGAGGATTCAGGGCGGTTAGGGTTAACTTAAAATAGGCACTACTATGTCAAGGAAAGCCCGTCTGCAAAAATGAAATCGTCAGCGTATTAAAAGGGGAAGATCTACAATTTCACAACATAGAAAAAAGGGGATAAATCTTCGACCGTTTATTTGCATAAAACAGACAACATTGCGGGTGACATCATGTGGAAAGAAATCTCTTCTTGGAAGAAGTGTGGTTCTGAAACGAACCGGTTGGTTGAGTGTAGAACTCGACGTTTCGGACAGTGTGCTCTGTCCGTCCTCAGGAGGGTGAGTGGGGGGGGGGGGGGGGGCCCTCAACCACCTGAGGGCCCCCTCAACCTCCTGAGGACGGACAGAGCACACTGTCCGAAAAGTTCGAGTTCTACACTCAACCAACCCGTTCTTTTTCAAAACCACACTTCTGCCAAGAAGAGATTTCTTTCCACATGGCGTAACCCGCAATGTTGTCTATTTCATGTCATGCGCTATGCAAAGCTTCAAGTCATATATACATGTACAGTCGACTCTCTTTAGTACAAACTCTGTTAATACAAAATTCTGGTTATAACAAACATAAAGCCTGGTCCCAACTGTGCGTTTATATGCACAATGAATGGCACTGATGTTCCTCTTAATACAAAATTCTGATATAACAAACAACTTGGCTAGGTCCGAACGAGTTTGTTATAACGAAACTCGACTGCTTATGCACCAAGACCCCTCTGTTTATGACAGACAACGTCACATCTGTTGTTACTGTCAAATTCTGCAAGAAAATGCCTGGCTTACCTGATACCCGCAGGTGCAAGGGAAGAAGTTGATGTCGTCGATCTCCAGTGGCTCCATGCATAGTGGGCACTGAAAACCACAACAAAAACAAAACAAAGAATGACGACATATGTAGGGGAACTCGAGGACACATTATACAGGCATGCAACTGGAAATTCCAAACCACACAAGAGTTTGTATGTTTCTCAATCTGTAATGGCGTTCATGAGAAGTAAAAAAAACTAGGAAATCAGCGGATCCGAGGAAAAGTTGCATGCCTAATAATAAGTACTTTGAATTTCAAAGCAGAAACAAGCTCCTTTCGGGCTGATTCCCTGACCTGACAATTCCCGATGTCTATAAATTGCTATGGTTCGTCTGAAGTAGGGTCAAGAAAATCGACTACAAGAACAACATTTGGAAAGATTTCCATATACGAAGTTCACTAATTTTCCTCTGTATTAACTAACAAGCCCCCAGATAGCAATTTCGTGTCATCAAAGTCAATTTGAGCAGTGAGAAAATACAAGCATTTTCTTAGAAAACACTTAGAATTTTTCAGTCCAATCTCATCATAGGGTTTGTACATAGGGTGTTGAGTGAACTTCGTTTATGGAAATCTTTCCCAACATTTTTTATCTTGGTTTTCCAGCACCTATGAACCTAAAACTTTAAACAGGTCAGTGTTACAATATTTGCTATAAAATACTAACCCAAAATCCATCCGTTTCTGAAAATTACAGCAAAAACAAATGTTGTAAATTACCTTAAAATCCTACAAACCCTCTGTAAGTTCTTAATAGAATTTGTGAAGGATCTCAGTTGACTATTAACAAAAATAAAGACTTTGCTAGAAAGTACAGACATAATTGCTTACATCGTCTGGCTCGTGAATGTTGTTCATGTTGTTGGCGGCTGCTTCTGGCTTCATTTTTGGTGATCTTTGTTGTCGTTCTTGGATTCCAAAGAGTAGAAGGAATACAGTGTGCTTTGTAACAAGTACTTGCGAGTTTTGACTCTAATCAACAATAAAAAAATACAGGGAAAAAAATCATGACAAATCATGCTATTCTAGAGAGATTACAGGGGAGGGGGGATGTGGGAAGCTAATTTCCTTTTGCCATTATGTACCAGGCTACATTTTCATGTAGCCCTATCTTTCTCAGGAAATGTCATTCTAGAAATGGTTGCGCAATCTCTGTGCAAGTCATTAAGGGGATTCCCCCAAATTGTTTACTTCATTTACTGTGAATGAAAGCAGGATTTTGTTTTTGAATGAGTAATCAGAAAATTCCCGGCACAATTGCAGAATACCCCACCACTCAATCTATCCACCTCGTAGCCGGCTACGGAGTCACGGTTGATTGCCCTCAATAAACATTCTCAGCGCTACTATGTACTATGAGTCATGCTCCACTGCACTCCCACTCCGTATCCCCATAGCCGGCAACATGGTAGTTGGTTTGGAAGTTTACAATTATTTTCAGCACAGGCCTTCATTTTTAGAAATTCGTGGAGCTCAGTTAATCGCTCTCCTGAGAAATCCGAGGAGCTCAATTTGAGCACCCAAAATTGCTCTCCTGGGAAGTCCGAGGAGCTCGATTTGCATGTTTTGTGCTCAAAGTAAAAAATGAATCCAAATCATTTCCTGAAGTCTTTCATATCATGCACACACATTTGCATCAGAACTGAGAAACAGATGCGACTGTTCACTACAAATTGAGTGCTTAATCCATGTCAATTTAATAGGTTCAAGTTTTACTTGTTTGTGAATCATCCTGATGTGGAAATAAAAATGAAAAACAAATTGGAGTTGGCCTGTGGTTCTTAAGGGTTTCTATTTTGTTCTATTTTACTTCGTTTTTATTATACTCACTTTATTTTATTTTTATTTTATTTTGTTTTATTTACTGTTTAGTTCAGTTTTTATTTATTGATTTTTTTTATCAAATAGTTTAATCGTTTTCGTTTACTAACTTTACAAAAAACCTGTTTTTGTTTAAATTTGCATATGTATCATGTGGTGTTACCGTGTTTTTGAGGGGTTCTAAATTTATAATCAAATTGATGAATAGAGCCCAGAGCCCCCCTTCCCCCCCCCCCCAAAAAAATCCATTTAATTTAAGTCCGGTCGTACATCTGTCAAAGAAATACTTTTTTTTGTCACATAAATCCTCAAAATTAGTAAAATAGAAAAGGACAATAATTATATGAATATTTGGTTTTGGGCACGAAAAATAAAAGGATCGAAAGTAAAGTCACAGAAATGTTCAAGTAACGCCATTACAAAATGTCGAATGGTACTACGCACAAACAACGTCACCGTGCACGGGTGGCCTGTTGACCGGCCGCGTTTGCGGGCATAGCCCAGTAGTCGACACACAGAAAATTGCTCTGCACTCTATCGCTGTGGGACATATGAGCTCAACCTTTTGTAAGGTATTTATAACCCAAACTTGTCAAAAATGAACGGTAGTTTCTTGTAGATGTACCGGAGATCATTCAAAATGCCGTTCAAAAACTCTGGCTCCCTTTGGAATATCACAACTTCCAGAAAAACGGTGTAATTTCACATATACCCACTGTTGTCTGGCTGCACAGTATTATTAGATCGCGCACAACATTAACACAAGTACGCGTTTGTTATGCGTGGGATCGGGATGGGAACACACCACACTCAACACGTGTGCTTGGGCCGCGTCCATTTTATCGAAAATAGGGGTGTTGGTATTACAAAGTAGGTGGTTTTAATTGCTCAGCCCATCAAGCCTGGTAGTTTTCACTTCATTGGAGGTTTATTTATTTAGTTTTACATTATAAATATTTATAAACTAATTTATAAACTGATCTCAACCGAAGTTATTATTTCATTTTATTCACGTAACGGCGGTGCACGTCTGAATGACGATCCTGCCATAACCTTGATCATAATGGAGCGTGCTACATGTCGTTGATGAAAAGAAAATGGCTGATGTATCCATGTATTTGTTGATTTTTTTGCAACAAAATCGTTCAAACATCGGGATGACAAGTTAAGAAATCAAGTATTTAAAATTTGGATTGACAAGATTTTACTGTTAGTGTTGGTTTAATGTAGACAAAAACTGGAGTCAACAATTAATAAGCTTACAAATTTACCCAGGAGCGCTATTATTCGCGCGCAAGAAACCGTGTTAAGGAGCGCGAAGGAGCGCGATCGCGCTCGCGCTCCTTAAAAATGAAGGCCTGCAGCAACTCCCATTCCTTTTGTGTTGCTTCGTTCTCAAATAATGGACCCCCACTCAGTATCCGCGTAGATGGCAATGGACTTGGAATTGTTTCTTTTCCCAGTGATTCCAACCGCGTAGCCAGAGATTTTAGGGGTGTATTTCCGGGGTTGCGGGGTATTCTGCAATTACCCCGGGATTTTTTATTTTGTCGGGAGACACCGCAGTTTCCTATTAATGCCTCCTTTTCACCATATGTAACCAAAATGACATGTGTAGTGATATTCAATGCAAATTTGTAGAAAACACAAAATTCAGATAACTTTTGGAAAAAAACTTTGTACAATCACCTGTCAATATTTATCAAAGAACTAGTTTTGCCAAGAAGGCTTTCCTATTTCGAAGTTCTGAGTGATAAGCAGAGATCTACAGATGTATGTAGCCTACCATGTGTGTTGACTGGTGGCCCTCCATTCTCCAAATATTGTTTTTAAAAGGTAGTGGATATTTTGCCGGAGGTAATGACGGCAAACTAACGTTTACTAAAGGTTTGCCGGCGGCAATCCATATCAACAGAGGGCGCTGTACTCTTTAAGATAGGGCTGAATTATAAGATGTATTAAATTCCCACCAAAAGTTGTGTAGCACGTTTGGTGTAGTGGTTAAGCAAAAGCTCTAGTGAGCGGGATGACTCGGGCTCGATCCCGATCCCCGCCACATTTTAAAGTTTTTTTTCCCATCCCCAAATAAATAAGAATATTCTTCTTTTATTATTTTAACATGTCTCAAACATTTTATTGCAGAGTATTACATTTTTTTTCAGATTTGTGGCTCTGGATGATTTTTTTTAAAGGGAAATAAAGTCAAAAATTATAAAATGGTCTGAATCCCATCTTGTGAATACGAAATTACAACGATCATGAATATTGGCATGGAGCCAGACTAAAATTTGTCACCGGAAAATGTTTAAATTAAAAAAAAAACAGTAACTGCGCATGTTCAGTGCATATCCGGCAAAATAACGTTTACTAAAGGTTTGCCGTCTCCGGCAAAGTATCCACTGCCTTAAAAACATGAAAATAGATAGCTTCTGCAGAGTTTTGATTTTTTTAGGGACATTTTGGGGTGAAGACGCAAAACGCAACTAGACATAAAGATGGCGATCACCGCCATGCACACAAAAATATTTTTAAAACCTGCATTAATTTGCATCCCGCACCAACAATGCCAACAGCGTCTGTAACATGTGTGAGAAAATCACATTTTCTACTGCAAACATGGCAAAAAACTGCTCCAATAAGGCCCATATTAATTAAACAAAATGGTGTCATTCTGATATTAGAATGAGTAGAAGGCTGCCTTACTTTTGAAAAGTCATTTTGGAATGACAAAATAAACCCACTTGACTTTAATTTGATAAAAACTAAAAGGGCCCGCAACTACATAATCGCCACAGTTGTGTTGCACTGTGTCAGTGTGTGTACAAATTAATACTGACCAGTATGTCATAGCCACACACATAACATAGACCCTACGCACAGAAAGAAAGTTGAAGGAGTGAATACGTCAAAAAAGAACTTAAATTCTTTCAATGAACTGGACCAAAATTACACTTAATATTATTTTTTTCAACTGCGCTGGTTAAATATGACAAACCCGTTTAAGTATTAAAGAAAAATATGAATACTCTTAAATAAAAAAGGCGGAATTTACTTACGATAAATTTGGAGTACAACAGCGGGAACTGCTATAACAGATCATGGGTTGTTGCTAGTGCGCGTGCGCAGTACGAAATGTCCCGGATGACGGCAGAAGCATTGTGGGTAAAACATGGCCGCGCCCAGCGACGCATCGATGAGTCAGAACAGTCCAATTCATTTTGTGAACAAAATATACTGAATGGGGAAGATTAGACTTTGTCCAGAAATATGTCGTTTAAAAGAGAGGGAGATGACAAAAGTCAGCTAAATTTGCTGAAAGTAAGCACCATCAACTACCTAAATTAATGACCTTTTTTAATCGCCAAATAAAATGATCCCATTTGTTTGCACATTATGAATGCATTTGGCCCAGAATCCGGACAAATAAGTTACCTCAGCTCATGACTTATTCAAAATAAATCTTATCCTCGGAATAATTTTTGTCAGGAAAGAATATTACATTCCCCGCCGCCCCCTTTTTTTTTTATCATAGGCCTATATCATCTCAATACAAGGGCGGATCCAGAACACAATTTGGGGGGGGGGCAAAAAAAAATTTGGTCCCCCCAAAAGTGGGTCAAAAAATTACGGCGTGGGGTTCGGGGCCCGCTTAAGGGCCTTGAAACAAATTTGGATTCTAGATGCTCTGTGGTGCGATCTGAGGCAATTTCTGACCACTTTAACCAATGTTTTTTTGAGGAAAAGATGGTGGTGTACTCATTGCCTGCCTAGTGCCTTTATTGCGATGTCACATAAAAGAAAAAAATAGGTTTCGTTTGGGGGGGGGCGCCATGACCCCCTTTGGCACCCCCCCCCCCTGGATCTGCCCTTGTCTCAATCGAGGTCAGATGGGGATGAGAAACTGGATTATTTTGTACTTGGCCTAATTTCCTCATTTATAATATTTTAATGAATTTGAAGGATTTCTTGGTTTTTTTTTTTTTCAGAAACGCCGCGTATCTGACCTTCTGGCCGATGATGTACCGGAGGATGAAGCATTCCTGATGAGTAATGGAAGGTAACAGAGGGCTTGCACGGAGCGCCCTCGCTGTGGACAGGTCTTTGACTTTGTCCCTCAGCGATACACATGAGTAGCCCCTATGTAGTTTCATTGTCACTGAATTTAAATAACAAAACCTGTCGGAAAGATTTCCATATACGAAGTTCACTCAACACCCTGTGTACAAACCCTATGAGATTGGACTGAAAAATTCTAAGTGTTTTCTAAGAAAATGCTTGTATTTTCTCACTGCTCAAATTGACTTTGACATGATGAATGAATCTGGGGGGGCTTGTTAGCAGAGGAAGGAAGAAATTAGAAAACTAGTGAAAATGCGTATGGCAACCTGTCAACAGTGCAAGCTCACTCCAGGGTGAGTCAAAAATAAAGTTACCGAATGAGAGAAAATATTAAAAAATATGTGACTCCACCATTTCATTAAAAAACGGTCATAATAAGTACATGTTATTGACTAGTAACTGTGCAAATTTCACATCATTTGCAAACTCTATTTCCAAGTAACGTCTATTTTAATGTGAAGATCACAAAATTCACCCTTTTAATACAGGTATGCCTGCACAGTTTGTCACCATCGGCCTGTGTTGGACACGATAGCCATGCTATTAGTGCATCGACAAGGCAAGAAGCATCAGAGTTGTAAGTCTGAAATGTTGTTTTATTGGTACCAAAATTAACCCATAAGGCCTAAGCAGTTGTTCTTCAAATTTATTTCTTGTGTAATCCAGAAAACCGTGAAGTCTTTTTTTTGGGGGGGGAGGGGGGATACAAGAACTAATGCAAATGTCCGGTGTAGAACTTCCAGTCACATAAGCTGTACTTTATCTTGGGATAGAACTACATGTATCCCATTAAAATCCTGGGCAAAAAAAAAAAATGAAGGCAATGCATCATAAACGGAGAGATCTAGTTTTAATCCTAATTATTGCACCCTGCTTTCTGGTTGCTTCAACTGGCAAAATAACAGAAAACTAGAACAGCTACATTGGCTTAATACAGGTTGAGTAAAAAAAAAGCGGAACCCGAACCCCCCAAAAATATATTCCATATTTAAAAAAATATGTAGCACTAAGAAAAATAATGACTGGAAAGCCAATTTCATAAGCTACTTTTAGATGAAAAAAAAATACTGTAATTGCTCAATCCGTTCAGAGAATATCACCATTTGAACGCAATGACCCTAAAACCTGTTTCGTCCAAAACAAATTATTGTGTATTCTGACTGTTTGGAACAACAAAGGAAATGACACAGAATACTTGTTTCAACAACTATCAACAACTGTAGTACACAATATCTTTATTTAATAACAACCCTGGTTAGGCAAACAATATGATTTATAAAATCCACTTTTTTAAAAACTAGACGGGCCTTCAAAAGGACTTTGTTGAATATTTTTTAACTTTCAAACTGAGGTTTTATCGCTGGCGATGTTTGAAGACAATTGTGACGACAATTCTTGAAATCGCATTTTGGATGAAAAAGGTTTTATGGTCATTGTGTTTAAATGGTGATATTCTTTGAATGGATTGAGCAATTTCAGTAATTTTTTTTCATTTAAAAGTAGCTTATGAAATTGGCTTTCCAGTCATTATTATTTTTGGTGCTACATATTTTTTTAAATATGAAATATAATTTTGGGGGTTTGGGTTCCGCTTTTTTTGACTCGCCCTGTAATAGTCGACACACTTGCAACTTTTCCTAGAAACAGCTCAGAATCAGATGTTTTTAACTTTGCTTGTTTCTGTTTTCTTTTAAAGCTTTGAATTTCCTCTTTTGTTATGTGACTGCCCAGTTACATACCTGCTCCTCTCAGCACCTACACAATTGGCTTGATAATGATTCCTCAATCTTTGTACCATTTATAGATGTGAAGAGTTACTACGCAAAGAAACAGCATCTGATGAAAGAAGTTGAGAAGAGGAAACAGCAACTGTACCTGATGAATCAAGAACAAAATAATTCTTCACTGGAAGAGGTTAGTGGAACTCTTGACTAACAAGAAAACAAGTTTGTGAAGTGGATGGCTGACAAAAGAAATGAAAGAAAATTGAAAGATATGTGAAGGGACGTCTTAGAAATATTTTACTGTAAACCTCCCCAATCCTGCAAAATCCATCATTTTAGGAAAAAGTGCAAAATTGAACAATCGGTAACTTGAGGTTCAACCCCGAGGTACTCCGTAAAACCTCATAAAACCCTGAGGTAAACCTGGAGTTGCCGCCTGTTTAATTTCACATTCCCTCATTACTTTGTGAGATTGGGTTCCAGATAAATCGTAAATTTTTGAGGATGCAGGATGTGCTTTGGAAAAATACCACAGGAGTTTCAGTAATAAAGGGTTAAGAAAACATTTGAAAAACTCTCAGGAAAGTTATTGTGTTTTATTTGTAGGTTGAAGATGTTGCACCACTTTTGACGAAGACCAGGAAAGCTACCCATCATGCATTGCTGAAAGCAGCTCCTTACAAAGGCTACGGCGGACCAAGCAAAAAACAAGAAAGCAGCAGTCACAGGTAAAGATTAAAGGGATGGACACTTTGGCAATGATTTTGGCCAGGATATTTCCATACAGTGTACAAGACAATTTACTGGCAGTGAAACACTGACAGATCCCTTTAATCCTCACTAAATATACTGAATAGTGTTTTTTGTCATTCTGTAAATTTGGGGTCCACTTCTTTTCCTGTCCCTGTTACATCTGACTTTTACGATTTTTTTAAATTCTGATGCACTCCTTAATGCAGTCGTTCTCCAAGAGTGATTATGAATAGCAAACTACCTACCCAATATATACAAAATTGTTTGAAGTCATTCTTAATAATTCTGAACTTTTATGATTTTGTTTTATTCTGATACACTCCTTAATGCAGTCGTCCTCCAAGAGTGATTATGACTAGCAAACTACCTACCCAATAAATAGCAAATTGTTTGAAGTTGTTCTTAATGATACTTGAATCATAATGGCAAATTACAAAGTACCAACGTAACAGGGACGGGAGAAATGTCGCGCTTTGGACCTTAAATTTATAGAATCACCTGTGTGCCAGATCCAGCAAGGCTGAGTGTCTTGCTTCTTTTACTTTCAGTTTTCAGGGCAAGACAGCAGGGTCGTTTTTCCAAAGAGTGTCACAGAATTCTTTCCGAGAAGATGCATCATGTCTAGGACCAGCCACTTCCGCAACCCACGCCTGTCATCTACCAGGGAATAGGATTCACTCCTCCATCAGCCAATCAGAGATGACAGCAGATGGCTCCTCTTCCAATGATACAAAGGGTTGGAATAAGACAAGCGATGCCATTGGACACACAGATGATGCGTCGGATGGAGACTCACTGAGTAAATTAAGCGATCAAAATGGGCCGCCAGAACCTTTGACAGTTACCGAAAAGAGATGCCCGACGTTGTTTCAGTTGAAGCCCTACATACCAAAACATCAGAGAAACAAGGGGATTGTTCACAAGGCACATGTAGACTCCGAATCAGTCACAATCTCCACCACCCAGAGTGACAATCAGTTTAACACAAAGATGTCATTAACTGCTGAACACGAGTCTACTTCTGCCAAACCGCCACCAGCTTTGCAATCTTGTGCATCTGGAAAGGAGACCGCTAGTGGCCCTAGAGGTTCGGGCAATATCAGATGTGACCCAGGTACAAAACAAACTCTTTCGATTCCTAGCAAAGACCTAAAGTGCTCCAAAGAAAAGATCTTAAAATCAACAAGCAGGGCAAAGAAATCCAGCAGCATCAGCGAAAACACAAGAAGCACGGACAGGGAGAAATATCTCAAGCTTACAAGGTAATTAGGGAATATAAAAATTGCCTGTTTATTTTAAGTACATACTGCCCTTGGGATCATGGACTCTTTTTAGAGTGTATAATTGTCATTCGTGCATTTTTTTTGTTACAAGCAACAAAAGTGCTCAAAATCTAAAGACGGTTGCTTAAAGGGAAGATACAACATTTGCAAACATCAAAGAACGGAATGATCAAATTATCACGTAATACTTTACTGAATTGTTAGGGACTGACAGTCTAAAGCATCCTTTAAAATCGTGGCTCCTGGTGTGCTGTCATTTTCAAGAAAAAGTTTTTTCAGTGAAAGATGATGTCTCAAAACCGCGTTGGAGAAACTCACTGGTTTCAAAAACTGTTCCTACTGCTTCATATTTAGTTATTCTGACTTTTTTTTAGATGGGATTACACACCTGTGATCGAGAATAAGCTTTATGTGGCCTCTCTGACCTTAAAATTCCCAAAGTGTAATATTTGCACCGTTTAAGTTTAGTCGGGCACCAGACTACAAGAATATGATAGGTTTTCTTGGTTTTTGCAGTCATCTACAAGCCGACATTTGAAGCAATTAAGTCAGTTTAACAATATTTTCTATAACATACTACATGTAATGCTCCAAATCCATTTATTTCTGAAAGTTGCAGCAAAAGCAAATGTTGTACATTCCCTTTAACCAACCTGAGGAATTTTTAACTCTCTGAATGCTGTATATTCCGAGAAAACAATATTCTAAGGAAAAGATAGTGGTGTACTCATTGCCTGCCTTTATTCATGACTGCACTGTATCTATTAAAGTATAAGTTCAGGTCTTCAATATGGTTTAATTAAACAAAATAATGATTTAAAAATATCAGCATTATCTAAAACAGATACATGCAAATCTTTAGCACTTATCAGGGAGACATATACAGCCATTCAGATCTATTCCATAGTTATATGCAATTAAAGTGATCATCTCATTAGCCCCACAAGTTGTGAAAATATTGTTGCAGCATCTCATACAATGGTAACACAACATGTGATGCTATAAAAAAGTGTGCCCAACACACACATCAAATCTATATATCCCCCCTCTCCTCTAATAAAAATTAAAATAAAAAAAACAAAAAAAAAAAACAACAGACAGATTTAAAAAAAAAATAAAAAATGGGCCTTGAAGAGCCTTGACTCAAAATTGCAAGGCCCTGAACAGCCTTAAGGCCAAGGCCCAGCATCAAGGCACTACATCACTGTCTAGGATCCCAATTTCAATTCAAAAGTTGCAGAGTCATGTTTTGAATTGCGCCCGATATTAACGAATAAAGAGACCAGAATTACATTTTACCATAATTACGTTTTTACGTAATGCGATGTCACGCACAGAACCAACGAATAATAGCAGCCGCGCGTGTGCATGTCATGTCAACGCTTTATTAGGAACTATTAATGGAAATTTTCAAAAATGCATCACTTGACATTGCATTGAGGATGGAAAGCCGCCAGACTTTCCGGGATTTGTTAGACTTTTTTTGTCTATGAGGTAAAGAAGCATTTTTCTCATTTGTTTTGCAGTTCAGGTTGGAAGACAGACTGGAAGGGAGGCTGGGTACAAGACCAAGATGTGGAGTTTGATTCAGATGAAGACATACCCCCATAGATGCATGTCCAATTTTAAAAATTACTCTTTATCAAATTTGACTTTTTGTGCAAGGAGAGTTTGCAATTTTGCAGAGTTGTAGGGAAAACAATAATAGTACATGTACTAAGTTTTTGCAAAATACCTCACTAGGATGTTGGTAAATGACAGTCTAAAGCATCCTGTAAAATTATGGCACCTGGTGTGAAGTCATTTTCAAGAAAATTTTGTATACATTTCCAACGGTGGTCAGCCGACCACTGTTGGAAAAACCTAACTATTTTCAACTACTGCTCCAAATTTACCATTTTTTCATTCCAAATTTTGTTTGCTATTGGTTACATGTTCATGAACGGGTGCAGGTCAGCTAGACTGGTTCCCTTACCTTTCAATTTTCCGGCATCAATACATTGATCCATTTCATCTTTAGTGGAGTCAGGGAACCAGACTACTTGAACATTTTTGTTTTTCTTGGTTTTTCCAGCATTTTTCAAACACAAAACTTCAAACATGTCAGTGTAACCATATTTGATCTATTATATTAACCCCTCAAATAGTTCATTTCTGAAAATTACAGCAAAAGCCAATGATGTACATTCCCTTTAACTTAAAAATAACCAAAAACCAAATTGTTCTCTATATTATTCAAAATGTAGATGTTCCACAGAAATCTATTAAGGAGGGGAATTTAGCCTTAGTATTCCTGTAAATATTTGCCTTATTGTCAAAGATTTTTTTCAGATTTTCAGCAAATTTAAATTATCTCCCATTTATGAATCACTTAGTGAGAAACTTAACAAAATCATACATTTATTGTGATTTATGTTAAATGTTTTAATTGGCGGTTATTCGCTGTTTGCTGAGAGAAATAAATAAATAAATAAATAAAAATTAAAGTATATTTTTTATTGTAAAAAGACAGCTGTAACTTTAAGTGAATTATTGTGGGGCATTTGTAAATCACATCTGTGCTTGGGGTAGGTTCTTTTGTTTGCAAGAAATGCAGTTTTTGAAGCTTTCTTGAAAAAAAAACTCACAAAAATCATTTACCTTTCAAAAACTAATTTGAACCTGTTACTTGTAAAACTTGAAGTCTCTTTAAAATAGTCTTTTTTTTGTATGTGTGGAAAGAAATAAACTACAGCATACATTCAGACAATGATATTTTTGAAGTCCAATATATATTCCATAGAAAATAGTACAAATTGGAAGTCATGCCCCCCCCCAAAAAAAACCACCTTTTGTTAATCACACCGAGTTTATACAAAATCATGGCCCTGGCTAATTAATTACTTTGGCCGGGGGGGGGGGGCAGGAAAGATGTCACAATTGGACGCTATAGAATGACCCACATCGATCTTAAATCTGCCCCTCTCCCCTCTTCTGGAAAAAAAAAGGTCCTGTTTCAGACCATGGAGGAATAAGAACGTCAGACAAACTGTCCTGCAATGTTTGTCCTTGATTCATGACTCCATTCTCTGAATCAAGGATTACTATAGGCCAAGTCAGCAGTGATGGGATCTGTTTGAATAGCTGATGCAATCACAAGTACTGGTACCTGCATTTTTTGGGGGGGAGAGTTGGTAGCACTAACATCAAGTCATGGGATTTTATTCTAATACTAGAGTTAAGAAATATGATTCACAATAACATATTTGTTACTGCTTCGTAATATTTTTCTTTACAAGATCGTATTAAGTATTGGTTTAGTTTAATTCATGACAAATTCTAGGTTCCTAATTACTGAGCTCGCCGATTGCTGTTTTGACTAACTATGAGAGGACTAGGTGAAGTTTAGTTGCATGCAGACCAATCAAAACACAGCGAATGGACGACGCCCATCTTAGCGACGGTTTTTGTACGAACGGTGTAGTATGTGCGTCGCTTATCCGAATAGTTAAGGAGATCAGTACGAACTGTATGTTCTGTACCAAATACTTGATTAAAGAATGATGAATGGGTTTGTGTACACCATAATATACGCGTCGTCGAGCCAGGGTACACGCATATATCCGCATTCGCTTATAATTTAGTCTCAGATCATTTTAACAGGACACGAAGTTTTGACCTTAAAAACTCATTTTGAATTCAGCAGTCGGTACCAACATGTCGAAGATTTCAGGTAGGATACTTGATCACTTTTCACTTCCTTTTCAGAGCTGACATTCGGTGGTTTAATCGGCAGAACTTGATGAATTGACGGTGTGGGAAAAATGCTGACTCACTTGAGATTTACGTGTAGGCCTATATGCAGTTGTACCACTACCAATGTTGTTTTGTACTGATTGTGGGCGTGTCCATGATTTGGAAATTAAGGCGTAAGACAATTTAGGATCTAGAGAAATTGTCAATTCCCACAGAAAATTGAGTATTCAATTTATCTTGCTTCGAACTTTTAGGAAATAGGCCTAGTGGAATAAAGTCATTAAATTTATAAAACATACATTGTATTTTAATTTTGGAAAACTAGTAATAGCTTTAGGCATGTTTAGGCTAGCTAGCAGGACCCCTCTTTGAGTCTTTCATGTTTTGAACTCATCTAAAACAGTAGGCAAAAGCCTGATTAAATTTTTCTTTCCGATTCGTGGCTCTGAAAGATTATGTTTAAAGGGAAGTAAAAATCCGAAACCATTTTGTTTGCAACTGTTGCATGTGCGTGACAATTGATTTCTGTAAAACTTGCAACAAGCGGGAAAAAATGGAGGGTCCTGTAAGTATGGAACGCCAAAGAGGCATTTAATGTGATCATCGAATCGGTGATGGACTTTTGCAATCGGTGATGCATATTCACGATCGGTGATGGACTTTCGCGATCGGTGATGGACTTTTACTGGTGATGCATATTCACGATCGGTGATGGAGTTTCGCAATCGGTGATGGACTTTTACTGGTGATGCATATTCACGATCGGTGATGGACTTTCGCAATCGGTGATGGACTTTTACTCAACGACTGGTCATCGCAGCTTTGATCACCGATCGCGAAAGACCATCACCGATTAAATGCCGCTTTTGGCGAAACAGGAACGCCAAAGAGGCATTTAATCTGATCACCGAAACGGTGATGGACTTTCGCGACCGTCGCATCTGTGTGTTGCGTCGTAATCATTTGCACGTATTATACTTATCTATGTTCCTTGCTCTGGAGCAATTTAATTGCAAATGCGCAGAGCCTTTATGTTGCTCTTCTGTTTTTTAAATACCTTTCGCGAAAATCTGATAAATTTTCCTTCCACGTAACCGATGTAATCAGTTTCGAACCATGGTGTGTGTTTTTCATAAGAGTTAAATTTAGATTAATCATTTTTAAGATTAGAAAATATCATTGTTTTTCCAAAGAGCAATGATTCGATGTGTACATTTTTGTAATGCAGCATGGTACTCAATCTATTTCTAAGACCACTGTGGGAAATAGAGCTAGCTCTATGGTGCCAGCCATGTCTTCTTTGGCAATCAATCACCTTGTCCCTTTAGCCCTCGCAACAACACGTGCTTCAGGTCTCCACTTACCAGCTACCATTTTTTTTGCAGTCGTGGAATTGGGGCACGATCGAGGTCAATCATTTTCACATGGGGGCTCACAAATTGGGTGTTCCACATGCAAACGCGTTCCATGCACCAACTGACGTTCAGCAAAATAATGGAATCCTTTTCAATTTTAAGAACATACCTTTACATCATGTACATGATGTATAGGCTACAACGGTCTACAATCGAGCCGCAACTTCCGAGATCTTTTCGAGCTTGTCTTAAGTGGCCTTGTCAATTGTATAGTGCACAAACAGAACAAACATTTGCTATTTAACCCAATTGGTTACATTATTCTTTAGCTAATGAATAATAAATTATTCACCGGTGTGAACAGTCTTTTTACAATCATTTTGGGTCTTAAACATCGGAGTTATCAAAGGAAAATATTGAATAATGTATAAATAAAAACACACTAAAAATTTCCAATTGGAGTACAACCGCAACAGTTACCTATGTACCGACAACCTAAACAACTTACTACATTGTAACTTAGTCTGCCCATGACGCCGGCAGCCTCCGTCGCCCAGAAATCACAGCATATTTAAGTTGAAGAAAGTGGGGTTTTTTTTTGGGGGGGGGGGGTTGGCTGGGATATTTTCACCCACTTACTTTGATAATATTTTTAAAAAAATTCGACCAGCATAGTCACAGTTCACTGCCACTGAGAAGGTTTAATGTCAGTGGTATGGTGGACGGCTGCAGGGTGATCATTTGAATATTCATATTTATCATCACACCGTGTATGAGTGGACTATATATAAGGGCGTCAACTTGAAGTCGGGATCGTATTCACAGAGTCGTGGCTGTACCCGTTCAATCGTAATTACCTCACCGACCAACCGAGTCAAAGATTGACCGAACGAACAGATTAGGCCTAACTATATTATACTCCACATAGAATGAATTGTCAGATATTAACTACTGATCTATCATTTTGAAGACAATTACCTGTACCTGTGAGCTTTACTCACCAACATTTACATCATTTAATTGTGTACCGATACAGTTAGAGGATCCAGGAAGTTTCGCAGGGGGTTCATCGGCAAAAAATCTGGAAAAAGAAAGAAAAAAGATGGGGAAGAAGACAGAAAAAGGGGCGCAGTAATATTGTTTGAAAATGCCCACCCTCGAAAAATGATAAATCGTGAATATGCTGAAAAAATCCAGGTATTTCGGGAGAAAAATGTTTTGCCCTCTGCAAAAAATTCTGGCGACGCACAAATCGTTGTGTTTTATAGCCACATTACCAATGATAGGGAAAACCGGTCGAATTATCAATTGTTATGGTTATATTAATAACGGCAACACCAAACCGTAGTGGGCAACAGCGGAGACTCAAAGCCACGACATACACAATATACTTGACAATAAATGAAATACATGAACATGAGATATGTGGCAATAATGACAACAAATGAAAATTATACTTGAATTACAAAAAAAATAACTTCCCACATCATAGCCTCGTGACACTTGAGAGCGCTACGGCAAGTATCAAATTAGCCTAACAAAATAGAAAAACAAGGGATTGAATGGTTTCATTTGCCCCATAAATATGAGGAGGAGGCTGTCTGTATCCTAAAAATTGCGAACATTTTAATCCTTGTAATTTGTACAGTCTCTTGAAACCTTGGAGCACTATAACTGGCGGATGTAAGGGGTGGTGGTGGAAAAACGTTTGCAAGGAAAGTTCCTCTGTGTACTGTCTATCATGTGCTCGCTTAAGTGTGCTTAAATGACCAGAGGCCCCCACATATATATACCAAGATTGGCTATTAGATGGATTTATGATGATGATGATGATGATGATAATGTGATTGCATTCCTGTGCCCCCTGGATGCCTGCCCAGACCCCTCAATAACCCCGCCATATACGCTGTCTCCAATGACCCACACATCAATCATCATATTATGCAAAAACCTTTTATCACGTATTGGTAAAACAAATACTCGGACTCAAATTTAAGGACATGAGAAACACATTGCTGAAATGATTGGTAAAGCTAATAGAAAATTATTCATGTTCAGGAAACTGAAAGAAACTGGCTTTACTCAAAGAACTTGTTACCCTATGCTAGACCAGTCCTAGAAAACGCATCGCCGGTTTTGCACTCAAGCATTAGGCTACACTCAAACAAACCAATCTAATTTAGTCGATCCAAAAGAGTTTGCCGTATTACTCTTTCTCTGGGTCATCTTTATGATAGAAGAACCACTATGTGTACAAACTTTGCTCTAGGTGCTTTTAAATTAGGCAAATTTAATGAGTGGTTCCCTCAATCAAAAAGTTGTCACACTATGAATCTTAGATCGAGTAGAACACTCAAGGAGTATCCCAGTTCATCCAAGAGATTTCGAAATAGCCCGGACTCAGTAGTTCAACATAGGATTTTCAAATGTATACAATTTAATTGCTATTATCCGAGTGTATATTTTTTTGAGAATAATGGATTGTTGTTGTGCATTTTGTATGTGTTTCGATTTCTCGTGAAATGTGTTTATTTTTAATTCATTTCAATTTTTACTGTAAATCACTGTGCAATTCAGCTTCTGAGCTGCTTGACGGTGATAATCAACCCAAATAATAATAATGTTAATAATAATGATAAAAAATAATAACTTATAATAACCCATAATTGGCTATTTGGGGAACATTCCCATAAACTAGTGCACACATTTTCCCCCCAACTTTAATGACCCGTAACTCAAATTTTACCTTATTTCGCCGGGTAATTTTTACTAATTCGACCACGAGCAATCGAGTCTATTTGCGACGATAATATTTTGCCTCTAAGTGTATGACGCTAAAGTGTCTCCCGAAGGGTATAGGCCTATTATAAAACAAATCATTCGGTTCATGCCACATCCACAGAGGAGTGTTTTATTCCGGACACCTGTGATATGGCATGTTATGGTTATGTTAATATGGGCAACACCAAAGGCCCAAATCCACAGCGGCATACACTATAACTACAAACATTTCACGGACATTACAAAAAATGGAGTTCGCAAGTGAGAACGGACATATTATAAAACATATAACCGTATTAACACAATTTAGGAGCAACACCAGGCCCAGCCAGTAGTGGGCAACACAAGAAGCTCAAAGCCACGGCATACACAATATGCTTGACAATAAATGAAATACATGTAGGCCTATATGAAAATGAGAAATATGTGGCAATAAATGACAACAAATGCAAATTAAACTTGAATAACAAAAATAGCTTCCCACAGATGTACATTCAGTCAGGAAAACATCATAGCCTCGTGACACAGTGAGATCGCTACGGCAAGTATCAAATTAGCCTAACAAAATAGAAAAACAAGGGATTGAATGGTTTCATTTGCCCCATAAATATGAGGAGCAGGCTGTCTGTGTCCTAAAAATTGCGAACATTTTAATCCTTGTAATTTGTACAGTCTCTTGAAACCTTGGAGCACTATAACTGGCGGATGTAAGGGGTGGTGGTGGAAAAACGTTTGCAAGGAAAGTTCCTCTGTGTACTGTCCATCATGTGCTCGCTTAAGTGTGCTTAAGTGACCAGAGGCCCCCACATATCTATACCAAGATTGGCTATTAGATGGATTTATGATGATGATGATGATGATGATGTGATTGCATTCCTGTGCCCCCTGGATGCCTGGTCAGGCCCCTCAATAACCCCGCCATATGCTGTCTCCGATGGCCCACCCATCAATCATCAGGTGCAAAAACGTTTTACCATTTATGGGATAAAAACAAATCACTGTGTTTATGCCACATCCACAGAGGAGTGTTTTTATTCCTGATACCATCGATTGGGCATTTACCGGTTGCAATAAGGGCAGCACCAAAGCCCAAAGCCACAGCGGCATACACTAACAACAAACATTTTACGCACATTAATTTTAAAAAAATGCAGTTCACATATGACAAAGACACTTTCAAACACAAAAACACCGTAAACAAATATCACCGTCAGGGGCAACACCAGAAACCCTAAGCCACAGCGGTATGCACGTTCAATAACTGATGCACTTTGGCGATCGATGATGGATTTTGCAATCGGTGATGGGTCGTTGATCATCGGTCGCAAAAGTCCATCACCGATTGCAAAAGTCCATCACCGATTGCAAAGTTGATCACCGGTCGCGAAAATCCATCACCGATCGTGAATATGCTTCACCAGTAAAAGTCCATCACCGATTGCGAAAGTTCATCACCGATCGTGAATATGCATCACCAGTGAAAGTCCATCACCGATTGCGAAAGTCCATCACCGATCGTGAATATGCATCACCAGTGAAAGTCCATCACCGATTGCGAAAGTCCATCACCGATCGTGAATATGCAACACCAGTAAAAGTCCATCACCGATCGCGAAAGTCCATCACCGATCGTGAATATGCATCACCGATTGCAAAAGTGTATCACCGATTCGATGATCACATTAAATGCCTCTTTGGCGTTCCATATGTAAGTAACTGTAGCTGTCTATTTGGTTTCTCTACTGTGTAATTATACATTTATCTGATCTATGTTTATTCGTAATATTGAATTTTGCGTCGGGGTGATAACAATTCAATATTATTAGGTTTTGGGGAAACACACTGAGTTTACAGAAACGTATACGTCGTCGGTGAAGGGCAAAACCTAATATTGAATGTGAATGATCAATGTTTGATGATTGTATGAACACAAAAACAAACACAGTTTATTTTCTTCGCTTTTAGGAGGAACAGTAGTTGAAGCCAAAGGAGATGAAATGACAAGGTAAATGAGTCACTTAAATGCACTTAGGTCTAGTTCTTAAATGGTAATTATAAATTGTTCCAAATTTATTTTGCCACATTATTCCAAAAGTTCATTTAGCCAAATCCTACATGTGGTTGTCTGCCTAGATCAAATGTCAAATATACATCGTGTTTCTTGCTACAAATTGCACACTACAGGAAGAACATACATTGCTCTTTTTGCTATTTCCTCTTCTCCATTTCATTATGTTATTTATAAATCATCACCGATATAATCTCTGACAATGACTCTATCTGGCCCAAGGTATTGTTGAAAATTATGGACCTTGAGATTTGTTGATTGAACTGAACTTTGAACAGGTTGCCCTTGTGATGATAAAAAATTCAAATGGCTTAACCATAGAGCAAGGAACAATTACCTTCTTATCAGTTATTGCAAATTCATGGAAGTCCACCACAGAAAAATGACTGGTTAACTTTTACCCTTATTTTGTAGACAATTGCCAAATATACTCCCAGAACCCCAACAGCACATTATTTTTGCAAATTTCAAAATTCTCAATGCTTGACATTTTTTCACTGTTATAAATCTGGTCGCATTTTGTCCTTGCACTGAATGATAAAAAGTCTGTTGACTTAAATTCAGTAAAGTCAAGGTGCTGATAAAAACATATCAATAGTGACTCACTGAATGTATTTACACAGATTACCATGTGTATTGTGTATGTGAAGTGATGATGACTTTGGGGTCATGTTTGTCTTCTACTCAGGGGTGTATACTATAGTAGTCCTCCCCTCGGAACCCTTCTCTGCTTGTCCGGTTGTCCCCCTTCCTCCCCCACCCACCCATCACCCCCACCACCCGCCTCCACCCTTCAGCCTCCACCACCCAGCCCTGAAAATGGAGAATACATCTTTTTGAAAGAATAAATGTTTTTGAGTTTTACAGAGTTGCATTCGATCCTCACACATCCTTACAAGTCCTCCCAAGTCAGTCACAAGTCCTCTCAAGACAGTCACAAGTCCTCACAAGTCAGTCACAGGTCCTCACAAGTCCTCACAAGTCCTCCCAAGTCAGTCACAAGTCCTCCCAAGTCAGTCACAAGTCCTCACAAGTCAGTCATAGGTCCTCACAAGTCAGTCACAGGTCCTCACAAGTCCTCACAAGTCCTCCCAAGTCAGTCACAAGTCCTCCCAAGTCAGTCACAAGTCCTCCCAAGTCAGTCACAAGTCCTCACAAGTCAGTCACAGGTCCTCCCAAGTCATTCACAAATCCTCACAAGTCCTCACAAGTCCTCCCAAGTCAGTCAGAAGTCCTCCCAAGTCAGTCACAAGTCCTCACAAGTCCTCACAAGTCCATCACAAGTCCTCACAAGTCAATCACAAGTTCACACAAGTCCATCACAAGTCCTTCGTCAAGGCAAGTCACAAGCTAGTAAAAGGGATTGTGACACAGACATACATTTGTATTCCTTTGTCAATGTTCAGCCCCTGATCTTACTTATGACTCGTCAATAGTTGGCTGGACATCCACCTGTAGCTTTTGATAAGATGCAAGTATTGTCTCAAGTTTGATTCAATTCTCATTCTTGATTTTCTCTCTGGATGGCAGGATTTTCTGGGAAACGATCAAAGAGAAACTGATCCTGCCTTACGTGGACCTGGACATCAAGAGTTTCGACCTGAGCATACAGAACAGAGATGAGACTGAAGACAGAGGTAATGATAGCAAAAGAAGACTCATCCATTTCCACGGCAACACAGTAGCCTTTTTTTAGATAAAGGGGGCACAATAAAGCGCGATTTGGTTCAGGTAAATACAACAGATTGTACCTAAACCAAAAGGTGCCCTCGTATTGTGTCCACAATATCTCAACAAGGCTAATTTGGTGGCATATGTGACGCAGTGCGTAAAGTACTCGCCTCTCACTGCTATGGCCCGGGTTGGATTCCCGGCTCAGATCACAAGTGAGTAGAGTTGTTCGTTGATTCTCTCCTGTGCCACGAGGGTTATTTTCTCCGGGTTCACTGGTTTTCCTCCCTCTGCAAAAACATCACTTTCGATCTCTGGCTGCGCTCAGTGGTAAGACACGGGTCGTATGGTGGTTGCCTAAGGCGCCTTTACAAACCTTTAGTTCAACCACGTTGTAGAGCGTCCTTCACAATTCAGCTTCTGCTGCGAGTTAGGATGATTAGCCCCTCCAAATTTAATTATAAATTTTCACTAAGTAAAGGAATCCTAGTTCCTTAACTCATAGAGTGTTCTTTTTCATTTATAATTCAGTAAACAACGAGTGCACAAAAGGTTTACTCACACCTATGGTAGCGATAATACCA
Organism: Patiria pectinifera; assembly: GCA_029964075.1. Taxonomy (NCBI): domain Eukaryota; kingdom Metazoa; phylum Echinodermata; class Asteroidea; order Valvatida; family Asterinidae; genus Patiria; species Patiria pectinifera. Next base: position 12,503,988 of record CM057145.1, read on the forward strand.
TATCAGGGGAGTCAGGTTGGCGTAGCGGTACTTTCCTCGCCTTCCACCGCTGTGACCCGGGTTCGAATCCCGCCTGGGCCAATATGTGAATTGGGTTTTCAGTCCCTACCTGATTCCGTAGGATTTTCCCAGAATATGCTTCTGGGCTTTTCCTCCCACCTCTAAAACTGTAACTTCTTCTCATTGTCTTCTCTCCACATGTTTTTCAGGCTTGCGAGCTACGTACAGTGCCTAGGGCGCTTTTGAGGAATCCTTGGTTTCATTACCAGAAATGATTAATAATAATAATAATCCTTTGCCTTCACCGAAACATCTATGATATACACACATAATTACAGTTTTGCATTTTTCTCTGTACAGTGACTGTGGAATGTGCAGAAGCCATCAAAGAGCACAATGTGGGAATCAAATGCGCAACAATAACACCGGATGAGAAGCGGGTCAAAGGTGAGTGCATATTTAATGAGAAGGTCAAGGGTCGGAGTTTGATTCAAGCAATCCATTTGTAAATCACAATTCAATTACAAGTTGTCCAGTCTCATGTCAAGTCACAAGCTGTTCAAATGAAGTGTTCTCTATTTGTCGGGACCTGACTTGTGATTGACTTGTGATGGACTTGTGATGGACTTGTGATCTTTTGTGATTTGTCTTGTGATTGACTTGTGATTGACTTGTGATGGACTTGTGATTGACTTGTGATTGGCTTGTTATTAACATGTGATTAACTTGTGATTGACTTGTGATGGACTTGTGATTTGACTTGTGATGGACTTGTGATTGACTTGTGATTGACTTGTGATTGACTTGTGATTAACTTGTGCTTGACTTGTGATGGACTTGTGATTTGACTTGTGATTGACTTGTGATTAACTTGTGATGGACTTGTGATGGACTTGTGATGGACTTGTGATTGACTTGTGATGTCTCCAAATATCTGTGTCAAGCTTTCTGATTGGTCTACTCGACAGAGTTCAACCTGAAGAAGATGTGGAAATCACCCAATGGCACGATCCGTAACATCCTGGGCGGGACGGTCTTCAGGGAAGCCATCATCTGCAAGAACATTCCCCGGTTGGTGGTTGGCTGGAATAAACCCATCGTGATTGGTCGTCACGCACACGCAGATCAGGTAAACATTCAATCAACAATACGTATAACCAACTAGTATTTTTGTACAAGGTCATCAACAACACAGTAAACGTTCAACCAGATGCACTGCAACCGAAAAGTAACAGACAAAGGAGGGGGAACAACTGCCAATTTAATGAAATCACCGCAAGAACCAATGTCTACATGCAATCCTTCTTACCAAGAACAGTCAGAAAATGGAACAAATTACCCTAAGATATTATCAATGCCCCAAACCACAATCAATTCAAACCCCTCATGTAGTTAAATTTTCCACTCTCCAAGCCTCTTAGTTAGACTTCCTCGAGGAGTTCTGAAGAGGATAACCACCAAGTACCAAGTGTAGTCCCAAATATGGTAATTATCACGGGAAAACTGTTTTTTGAGTCATTACAAAACAACTTCGTGGGGCGTGTCCTAGTGGTTGGTGTTCTTGCCCCATCGAAGGCTCAGGGGTTCGAATCCAGCCGCTGGCTGTGTGCTGTGTCCATAGGAAAGGCACTTCTCCCCAACTTGCCTCTCTTCACCCAGGAGTATGAATAAGTACCGGCATTAGCTGGGGAGTAACCTGTGGTGGACTAGCATCCCGTCCAGGGGGAGTAGAAATGTGCTCAGTCATTTCATACTTAGGAAACCAGGGATAAACACCAGCCTGATGAGCAATGTGGACACAACAATTTACAATTTGTTTATGCCGTCACGATTTCAATCTGGGATCTTATTGTAGAGCCCAAACTTTGTGGAAACATCAAATTCTTGGTGAACATTGAAGATTTCCTCATTAATTTAATACTCTTTATGTTTTTTTCATCCCATAGTACAAAGCCACAGATTTTGTCATTCCCGGCTGCGGCAAGGTAGAGATCAAATTCACTCCGTCCGACGGCACCGAGGTCCTGAACTTCACCGTGCACGACTTCAAAGATGGCGGCGGTGTCGCCATGGCGATGTACAACACCGACAAATCCATCCGCGATTTTGCGCACTGCTCCATGAAGTACGCGCTGGAGAGGAAATTCACGCTGTACCTGAGGTAGGGTGGCAGAAGCAGAGTTCGAACCTACGGCCTCTAGAATGCAACTCCAGTGCTATAGCCCTGCATGACGAAAACGGCCCTCTTAAGAAAGTGGCTAGTTTCACACACCATTACCTCTGTGGGGAGCCCCTGGGGAGCCCTTAAGTAAACAAAACTCCCCTCCCTGCTCCACAGTCCCAGCGAGATCATCACTTGTGGTTTAATGAACTACCACCTGTTAGCCACACTGCTTTCTGAAACTATGAAGCTAGGATGCTGGTACTCATACTTTCTGGTGATTGTGGTTTATGCTAGCATAGCAGTAAAAGATCGTTCTCGGCCATTTATTCACCGATTTATCGCAGTTCAACATATGAAACAAGTCAACTTTTCAGGTACATCATCAAGATAATGCTTTTAGATTGAATTTAGCAACGAAATATTATGCTTGAAATCTCTCAGAGTGACCTGTGCTCCTTTATTGGAACCAATTATAGGATCAGTGCGGTTAAGAGTCTTAATCCCCTAGGGCAAACTCTCCAAAATGGTGTGTCCCAACCCAAGTGGCCTATATGGTTGGTCGGGTTGGTCTTAAGAGGAGTGTTCACCTCATGTGTGTAGACAGTCCTCGGTTTGTAACTTTAAAGGGTCCGATCGTATGATGTCAAAGTACCACGTGACCACCTAGTTTCCACGTGATGGGCCACCATTAATGGGACGGCTAGTAGATGTTATTTTCCACGTAAAATTTTATATCAACGGTCACGTCCTGTGCCATGTACGGTTGCCATAATCATGCCGACCCAGCACATTACAAACTTTACATGCAAGAATCTTTCTTAACTCAAATTCAGTCCAGAATTGTACCTGTGCATAGCCAGTTTCAGTGTTTTGTTGAGGAAATAAGAAACACTGACAGAAGACTATTTTGGATTGTTCCTCTTACAGCACCAAGAACACAATCCTCAAGAAGTATGACGGTCGATTCAAGGACATCTTCCAAGAGATATACGACAGGTCAGTAAGATTTTAATCTGATTTCAGGAGGTCAGCGTGGTGGATTGTCACTGGCATCCCGTCCAGGGGGAATATAGAAATATTCTCAGTCTTTTCATGCAAAGGGAATTTGTGATAAACGCCGGCCTGATAGGCCATTGGCTCCTGCCAGACTTTACTTTTGCTATAATCAGGGGTGTGAGTGACCACTGATAAAAATAGCTGAAAACAGCTGAAAAAGGTGTAAAAAGCTGAAAAAGGTGTAAACAAGCTGAATTTTTGAGATCTCTTATACTTTTGTACACAGCAAGTGAGGGAAAAAAGCTGAATTAAAAGCTGAAATCCAAAACCAAAAAAGCTGAAATCAGCTTTAAAGCTGAGATTTCACACCCCTGTTTAATGAAGAATTTACATTTTAGTTCACTGATGACAATATAAACGATATTTTTATTTTTTGTTCAGTGATTACAAATCTAAGTTTGAGGCAGCGGGGATCTGGTATGAACACCGACTCATCGACGACATGGTGGCCTATGCCATGAAATCCGAGGGGGGTTTCATGTGGGCGTGCAAAAACTACGACGGCGATGTGCAATCAGACAGCGTAGCACAGGGTGAGTGCTCACCCCTCTGTTGAGAATGGATCATTCCACTTCACTGATACAATATTTGTCCATAAGCAAGATGGTTTACCGTGATAATAATAAACTATAGACACATCTGGTATCATATAGCACATTGTGGCACATTGTGGCACCCCAGCAGTAAAAAAACATGAAGTATATCAAAAATCCTACGAAAAGTTAGTTAATTTTTTAACTTTTAGGGCCAAGTAACGTGAATTTACATTGTCCAACATTTACGTTTTCCTCCTTCCCAGGGTACGGTTCTCTGGGCATGATGACAAGTGTATTGGTCTGTCCTGATGGGAAGACGGTCGAGTCCGAGGCCGCACACGGCACAGTCACACGGCACTATAGGCTACACGAAAAGGGCCAAGAAACGTCCACCAATTCAGTCGGTGAGTAAACTTTTTAACAGCTTTGAGGTTCTCAAAATGCATATTTCCTGAAAAAAACTGTACTTAAACTTAAGTGCTCTCTCACTGATCCCTTCATGTGCTCTGGCCTACACCTAGGTACCAGGGGCCAATTTCACGGCGCTGCTAAGCACAAAAATTTGCTTAGCAAAAAAAAGTCTGGCTTATAAAAGCAGGTTACCAGCCAAAACTCCACGTGATGTATATTGCTTGTGATTAGTATTCAGCTGTTGTTTGCTTAGCATGAAAATCACATGGAGTTTTGGCTGGTAACTAGCTGCTTTTATAAGCCAGACTTTTTTATGCTAAGCAAATGTTTGTGCTTAGCAGCGCCGTGAAGTTGGGCCTAGATATGGGCACGTGTGGTCTAGTACAGGATTCATGATCGTGAGGTTGTGGGTTTGAGCCCCGCCGTGGCCATGCGTGTTGTGCCCTTGAGCAAGGCGCTTTACCACAATTACTCCTCTCAACCCAGGTGTTAAATGGGTACCGGCATTATTCAATGCTGGGAAGGTAACAGACTCGCTGTGGAGGAGGTGTGGCGATCCCCCCACAGCAGCATATGAGTCTGGCCCAATTGCTAATGAAAGAGAGATGGGCACTCCGTTCCTGTGAACACAGGTTCGTCCCGTTTACTTTTTACTTACTTACCAGATAGTCAGCGTCACCATTGTAGAAGGTAAAGATTGCATAGCGCCGCACGGAGTAGGTTGTAGGCAACCTTTCAAAGCTGTGATGGATGGCAAATAACTGTGACAAAAATCACAGAGCCTATATACACCCAATGTTGGGTGGGCAGTTATGACAACCGAACACGGCATCCGCTCTGTTCACCAGTAACCCCTCACCGGCAAAGAAAGTACAGTTGGGGGTGACCGACCGACGCCATCTTGCCTGACTGCAATTTTGTCGCGACGCGCAACCGTACCACTGCCTGTACGTAGTACAAATCCCTGGTGTACGTGTGTCACACACAAGGAACGGTGCACGTCAACCAGCTAAATGTCCCACCCATGGGACGTCGTTGCTAGGTAAAAGGGCACCCTCTTTTGTTGGCGCATGGAGCCCATAGGTAGCGATCATTATGCCATTAAAAGAATTTGCGGTTATTTGACATGAAAATAAGCCCTACTCTCTAGTTAACAAACGCAGGACGCGGTCGCTAACCAAACGCTTGCCTACTGCAATGGCCGATGGCGGGGAACCTGGATGGTCACATGGTACTTTGCCGTTATCTGTTGTCTGTTGCCCTCATCAAGATATCGTTTCAACCCTTATTGCAGCATCCATCTTTGCCTGGACGCGGGGCCTCGCCCACCGGGCCAAACTCGACGGCAACGCCCAGCTGGCCAAATTCGTCAAGGATCTGGAGGCTTCCTGCGTGGAGACGATAGAGGCTGGTTTCATGACCAAAGACCTGGCCATATGCGTCAAAGGAATGAACAGGTATGTATAACTCGTAAGACTATCATTGCCAGGGGGGATGTTGGGGTGGGTGGGAGGGGGGGGGGGAATGTAAAATCCAAGAAGTTATCTCCAGAGGGTTTGAGGGTTGCATAGTTCCCCAGATGAGCAAAGTAGGGTCTGTGGGGTAAGGCCAAAACAAAAAAGGCTCCGGTTTCTGGTATGGAACTCGCCCCAAAAGCGGTGCGGCGACGCAGGGTTTTATTTCTCCCTTACTTTTTTTTTTCTTCAAATATTGGCTGATGTTGCAGATGACGCTTCGATCCCTTTAAAACTCTCACAAATACCCTTCAGGGTGGAGCTTGAGGTGACCTCAGTAAGGCCGTTAGGCTTGAGAATTCAGCACCCACTTACGATCTTGACTGACACGAACATTCTTTAAGAAATTCTGATAGTTCAAATGTTAAGTAATATTATTATGTACTTGTATGCGTTGGGAAAATTAAAGATTTGATTGATAGTCAAGACAAAAATCAGAGAAAATGGTAACGTCAGACCATACAGCGACATGGTGCCCCCGCCCCCCTCTGGATACGCCACTGTACTTATGACTGGATTTGTGAGGGACCTGACTAAAATATCGTCTCGTAATTGTTGTATTTCGCTCATGCAGTGTGCAGCGCTCCGACTACCTGAACACTTTCGAGTTCATCGACAAAGTCGCGGAGTTCCTGGGAGCAAAGACCCAAAGTCGGCTGTAGCTGAAATAGCGCAGGTAACAACAGCTCAAACTTGGCAACGTGCTAAGTTGTGTCTCTGGGAGCGGCTTTCTGAAATCGGTTATATCAAAATGATACATTCCATTCAATTGATGCGTAAATGTGATGCGATCAAGCTAAATGAGTCGTTTGTCAGGAATTTTTATGTGGAGATACAGGCCAAAATAGGGCCACTTCATCACATCATGCATCACATCTCTTGGTGTTCCGACTTCCATAATTTTTAAACTAAAGATGGTATCAGCATGCGGTTTTCACAGCAGTAATGCTGAGATTGTGCTCTTTGAAATCTGTAATAAAAAAAAGTTGACCAGGGTCGACAAACGACTCATGTAGCTTGATCGCATCCTAAATTTGCATCCAAAACTGCCCCCACCTCAAAAATCTTTAAAAATCTTAAGACAAATTGTAAAGTGGTAACTCATTTGCTATCGAATCTTGCAATTTCTCAGTGACCCAAACTCCGTCTCAAAGGCCAAAGCCAGTTCAGTACACATGAGAATGAAAGGACAGTTTTTTTGACGTCATGAAATTGTACTTATTCTTTCACTTTGGCATGATGTTAACACTACCTCCCGAGGTCAAAGACCACTGTTAATTCCTCCATTATTTCTTGAAAATGTCCATGGGGGTGACCACTGCCTGAATCCTGCAAAATCCTGCCGCAGTAACTGTCAATATGTTGAGGCTCGGCCAGTAACATCCTGGAGCAGTAGGGAGGATTTCAAGCATAATCCAGGCCGATATTTATGCATGGCTGAGCAAAAACAACACAAGGTCTGGCCCAGGACCTTGAACAAAGTGCATCCTGCGAAATCAGTAACGCACTTTTGCTATGCAACCTCAATCCTCCAAATTCCTCCACTTTGGCAAAGATGATTTTGAAGGATTCAGGGCAGTGAGGGTTAACGATAATCTGTTGAAAGCCTCAAATATTTTTATTTAGGAACATGAATGCGCACTGCTCTTTGCACAGCCGTGCTCCTTAAACAACACTTTAAACATCAAGGCGTCGGCTAAAAGGTTTCTAAAAAATCTGCAAAAAAAGTTGCAAATCTTAAATTTTCCTGTGTTCGGTAACTACAAGTTCGTAATTGGCCTTGAATGGAATGTATGTTGCCTTAGTACTACAATGATTTATATCAAAAATCTAATAAGAACAATTATATTTACTCATTTTTAAAAATACATTTACCAGAATTCCAGATTTTCAACTCTCTGTGCAAGACTAGCCTATCTATCGGACCAAAGTCACGGCACATCGTTTAAATCTGCCTACTTAAGCCAGTAATTTATTTTAATTTCAAGCGCGGCATTAACGTATTTGTTTTGCAGGAAACATTTTTGATGCAAAACTTTGATGTGACACATTATTTCTGGGGAAAAAATAGGGAAAATGTGTTGCAGTATCACGTTGCTTTCACAGTTAATTTTAAGTAAAACTGTTAATAGTGGTTTAACCCTAAAAGAGCAGGGGGCGGAATCCGGCCCCCCCCCCCCAACATTTTCCGCAATAGCCTTAAAAAAACTGTTTTCGCGACTCGAGCTATTTTGACTTTTTCAGCCTCGAGCCTTGCACATCTTTTGATACCCAAAACATAAAAATCGGACCACGGGTTGCCGCGCAGCAAAAAAATTCCGGCGCAATGCGCCGTGAAAACTGAATGTTTCCGTCGTGTACACAGAGCAGAATTACCATTCATACATATGAATAATTAAGTAGCCATAATTCCAAAACCCTTTGACCTATAGTCATGAAATTTCTTGGGTATGTTCATGATGAGTTGCTCTATGCATGTACTGAGTTCCAAAAATTGTTGTCACTCGATGCTCGAGATACCACCCCCCCCCCCACCCCCGGATGAGAGATGGTCAAAATAATTGGCCCTTTTAGGGTTAAGAGGAAGATTTTTTAAATTTGTTGGTTTAGTTTTACTGTATAGTGAACACTACCAATGCTGCGCATGTGTAACTTTTCGGAAACATCTCCCGTAGCAGAAATAATGTTGACTTTGTTGAAATGTTAGATTTGTTTTATCAGTGTTACCTTTTGAACTCAATAGTTTATTTTGTTTTTAATCTATTTTAAATATTGAAATCTTTTGCTCACATGCAACAATGTTTTGCTCAAAACCAGACGGTTTGGCAGTTGATACACAACAAAATGCGATTTTTTTTTATGGTGTAAATCGGGGACACACGTGCAACAAAACCACTCAAACTGGAATTTGTATCCTTGTGGAAACATATTTTTTTGTTCTGGTGTACTTAAGTTTTCGAGTTTGAAAGTATACTTTCAAATTGCTCCTATTATAACCAGAATTAATTTCCTTGGCTGAAATTCGGACTTAATATCCTGGGCTGAAATTCAGACTTAATATCCCTTACATAAAATACTTCAATTTGCAACTGATCAACCCACCTTAAAAATTCCTAGTTTTTGAGTAAAATCCATATTTCTATTTCGTGATAACCTGGTGGAGACATATTCATCTATAGAAATTGCCCTGTGGAGATGTATACAATCTTTTGTTCCCTATTATACCCATGTCTCCAGATCAGATCATTGAGAGCTGTTGCAAAAAAAGTTGAGTATAAACAAAGGAAAAGGGAAGAGGAACAATATAAAATCCTCGATTTACACCATAAACAAACATGTGTCTGTGTGTACGTTTGTTTATGGTGTGAATCAAGGGCAACATTATCAATGAATTGAGGACAGGAACCGAATCGAGGACTTCTCGGTTAGAAAACGTGTACAAAACCAATGAGAGCTGTTGCAAAAAGAGTATAACCAAAGGGAAAGGGAAAAGGAACAATTGAAAACCCTCGATTTACACCATAAACAAATGTGTCTGTGTGTGCATTTATGGTGTAAATCGAGGACACACTCGTGCAACGTCATCGATGAATTGAGGACAGGAACCAAATCGAGGACGACCTCGATTTGAAAACGTTTACAAAACCAATGAGAGCTGTGCAAAAGAGTATAAGGAAAAGGGAAGTGGACCAATTGAAAATCTGTGATTTTCACCATAAACAAACCTGGGTGTACATGTATGTGTGTGGTATGCATGTATTTCATGTATTTAGACACATATTGCGGATCATTTTTAGTCCTTTAAATATCTGTTTGAACAGAACTTGCAAGAAACTTTTTGAAAAAAATCTTTTTAACTGTTAAATATGACGCAGAGTGTCATTTCTTTTACCGCAGTAGTTTGTTGTTTTAGAGTTCCCATCCATGCCATCTTTAATACAGTACCCTCATAAATATGATGAATTGGAAGTTGTTAGATGAAATATATGGTGCTCTTTGTGGCTTTGTAGGGGTCGAGTTTTTAGTTGTTGGATGTAAAGAACGTTCTTTATTTGAATATAGTGACCTGATTTTAAAACGCTGAGGTATACAGTCGAGTCTCGTTATAACAAACTCGTTCGGACCTAGCCAAATTGTTTGTTATATCAGAATTTTGTATGAGGAACATCAGTCCCATTCATTGTGCATATAAATGCACAGTCGAGACCAAGGTTTTATGTTTGTTATAACCAGAATTTTGTATTAACAGAGTTTGTACTAACGAGAGTCGACTGTAATTTGAGACAGTGTTTATGCTTATTTTAGGGACTTATTAGCCAAATTATTGTTTATTGTTGATAAAATGGGGTTTTTTTTTATCAGTTTGTGTGTTGTGGAATGTGTAGAATATTTTGTGTGGGAAAATTATATTTAAATGTTTGAGTTTCAAAAATTGAAATGTAATCTTTTCCACATTGTGAATCCTGTTGAGTTGCTGTTGCTGTAATACGCTACATTGTTTTAAATGTAGAAAAATCCCATTTATTGAATATTAGTATTGAACACAAAGGTTAAAAATGTATTTTTTTTGCAGAGATGCCACCAATGTATCAATAAAAAGCCTGAAACACTACTAAAAAACTGAAACTACTCTTTCAAAAATGTGTTTTCTGGACGTTTCAGACCAAATTCTGCACTTTTAATTCATCTCATTTTTTGAAGCAAAATAACCTTGAATTCAGGTTAAAACCTGAAAAGTGGCATCTCTGTTTTGGCTGTAGCATAATGTAAACCGAAAATACTTCGAAACAGCGCCCTCACTAGCTCAAGAGCAAGGCCTATTACCAATGAGTCAATTATTCAGAACACATAGAAATATTACATAGATTTCTGTAGTGCATAATGTAAAGGTACAACTGCAGTGTTCTACAACTGCACTTCATCACATTTTATTTCATGGCCGGGCCATTTATCAGCAAGAATTCCTCTACTATATTCTCGTTATCAGGCTCTTGACTTGAAAAACTAACAGGCAACGAAGCAACAATGTAAAACTGTCATTGTTTTTATTAGAAAAAAAAATACACTCAAAGACACACAGCTCGGTGCATTATTTCTGATTTTTATTGTTGTAGATCGCAAATATTTTTGGATTTGTTAAAACAAATCCACTGTATTTTAGCACCCTTGATACCAAATAAAATAAAATTGTAATACTAACATCTTTATATTTTATACTAAATTAAAACTTTGCTTTTTTTCTGCATGTAAGTAGTTTTATAGTATTTGAAGAAGTTAAAAGAACTTCAGGGAGAGTTTACAATTTAATTTTAAGATGTTAAAAAAAATTAAAACGGGGATTTTTCCTTTACTTGTGTGCGTTACCAAATATATATTAAATAATCTGACAGGGGCAATAAAATAATAATGTATAAGCTCATCAAATTTGCCTTATTGTGTACCTCAATGTGTATACCCAGCACGAGTTGTGACAGTGGTACCCCCGTGTCTCTATACCCTATACACACCCTAGACTATTGCTACCTGGCACCCCCTAGATATCTCAAAAGAATTCCTGAGATTCTGGTAACACGATGACCAACACAAAAGAGAGTGGGGGTTCCTTCATTCACATATCCTGCTACATATGTCAATGTGACTTTTCTGTGGTACCACCCAAGCTCAACTCCCTAAACGATTTATGACAGTGGAACTCCCCCCCCCAATGTCCCTGTACCCTATATACACCCTAGACAATCTGGACACTATCGGACAATAGGCGGCATTATATAACCGACATACAGATCCTTGTCATTTGATTGGTGGAACTCACATCACGTGGCATTCGTTATTGCTCCCATTCATGCCGCGGCTCAAAAAGTACTATCGGCCCATGGGGAATGGGAAATACTATTCAACAGTTAGGATCATGACGCGGTATTTGTGTGCAAATGCATGCTGCTGGTGTGCGTGTTCAGCGTATTGTTCCAAAGAGCCAGCGCTACAGCGTTGGGTTCAAACATTTTCGTGAAGGGGTGGTTTGGAAGAGAGAAATACATTTTCCTCCAGTTTTGTATTGAAAAAAAGTTCAAATATATCAAATGACAAGGATCTATATGTCAGTTATATAAAACAAATATTGAGTGGCTTTAAATTGTGAAATGGGAGGAATATTATCGCTCGGTAAAATCTGGACTTTTCCAGTTCCCTCGGCTTCGCCTCATTAAATGGATAAGTCCAGATTTTACCTTGTGATAATATTCCTCCCATTCCACGCTGAGCCACTCAATATTTGTATACTATCTGTGGCATTGACTAAAGACAAACAATTTTACCAACAAGACAATTTTGCCACCAATAACGATTAATTGGGGGAGGGGGAGTGGTTGTCACAAACTCCCACACCCCCTCGCCCTCTTTAGCCACGTCTGTGACTCTGCGTAGTCTCCACTGAATCTATATTTAGAAGCAGTCGACTGTTATTTTATCCAGCAGTTCATAAATGAGCAGTATTGGTCAGAAGGAAGAGGAGGAGGGCGGGTGTTGTGGTTAGCCGCCCAAACTATCCCCTAAATCTACCCTCGAGGCACTTCTGCAGCGTTGTTGGTAACGTCTTAAAGAACATCTTGAGCTGGGTTTGGTCTTTTACCAAACAAGGAACTGAACAATTCGCTCCTGAAATAGAAAAGAAAAGAAAGATATAAAGTAAGTAAGATTGGAGGCTTTGCATGGTGGTGATACCTAATAATGAAAGGTTTGCGGAAACACCATGTGCGAATAATTTCTCAACTAAGAGAATGGTTCTGAAAAGAACCAGAGGTATAAACTCGGTCAGAGCATACTGACCGGAACGTCGAGTTTATACCTCTGGTTCTTTTCAGAACCATTCTCTTAATTGAGAAATTATTCGCACATGGTGTTTCCGCAAACCTTTCATTATTTAATTATAAAGATATACATAATACAAAGTACTGGGCCATTCAAAAAAATTAAAATCTGGTCAATCTTCCTGATGATTTGAGAACAGGATGGCAAAAAGGAACACTCTGGAAATGTTCTCATGAAAAAAAAAAAGTTTTCAGAATTTTTCAGACTTTCAAAGTAAATGGCAAATTAGAGTATTAACCAAATATTCATCGTGATTTAATTTCACACTTTTTTATGCACAAGTTGGTAGAGCATGAAAACTCATGCATATTCATGAGGTGTTACTTCAATTTCTCCATAATGACTTCAATCCATGGCAGTTATTTATTCATTCTTAATTGTGGGGAAAAAACTGGACAGAAGCATGCATTTTGGAAATGCACACAAGTTACTGACGAATAATGCATTTTAAGCAGGAATAATGCATTTTAAGCATGAATGATGCCTTGTGAGCATGCATATTCATAAGGTGTGCCATACATATTCATGAGCTTTGACTTTATAATGACTTACTTGGCACTTTCCATCATCGTTCCTGCATCCATTCCAGCCATGAAGCTTACAAGTTGAGGATGCACGTCATATCTATACTCCCAGCCAAAAAATCAAACAAACGGGAAAACAGAGAAACTGGATCAATTGAACTGTGAATGGACCGATCCAGTAAGCCCCGCCCACTGCACACGGTGGGCAAATTAACACGTGCTCCTCTCCAATGGCACACTGCATTTTCCTGCCGCGCGCATCATACGCGCGTGCACGCAAGTCGGACTTTTGTGCACGCATGTCGGACATGAATCACGACTGTGATTGGTCAGAACACCATGGGGCGGTGCTTACTGGATCGGTCCATTGAATCCAAGAAAGCTTTAAATGAAGAGGTTTTACAGACATGCAGCTGGGAATTAAGAAAAACCGAGGAAACTCCAAACCACACAAGACTTTGTACTGTGTTTTTCAATTTGTAATGGCATTCATGCGAAGTAAAAAACGAGAAAATCAGGGAATCCGAGGAAAAATTTGCATGCCTGGTTTTAGTGCCCCCTATGCAAGAATAGTTACGGCATTACAACAATGGCAGAATGTTGATGAATGTACAGACGGGAAGGGGGGGGGGACAAATTTGCTGCTTTTTCCTTCCAATTTGCAGGAGTCAGGTTTTACATCAATGGGCACTAGGTGGCGCTGTTCATTGCAGAGACTACGCTTACGCACAGAAGAACACGTACATATTCAGGTTGTACATGTAGGTCTTCTGTCAGTTTCGTTAGCTACATGTACATTTGTGTTATTGGGGAATTTGAAAAAAATAAAGTAATTTCTTTTTCTTTCAAAAGGGTGAACCCCTCTTCTGCCTTTTTAAGTCCTCAGAAAATTGAAAACATATTAAATAAAAGTTGTAGAAATGCTTGAATGTGTCACTTTTTTTGGCATTATAAATTCAGGTGGAGGCCTATGAATCTTCGTTTGACAAGTTATGCCTTGTTTTTCAGAATGTTGAAAAAATTCAGAAAGCTGCATATCAAGTTCTTTCTCTACTGATTGGGTTGTAGGGCGATAAAAAATTCTGCAAATCCGCGTACCTTATTTTCCTCCCTTTACTCGCTCTGGTGTCGACCTTTTTCTTGATTTTCCGTCGAAGTTTCTGAACCTCCAGCCATTGCCTGAAATAACCAAATCCCAAAGATTCACAACTTTAAGATGTCATCAGATGGCTTTTAGCAAAAAGATGTTTGCGTTAATAATGGATTTCAGAAAATAAATTGAAAAATTAATATTCTTGAGGATCGGAGGAGACAAGAAAATTCTCCGCGTACCTTGTCAGCTGAACTGGATCTGTGGTTGAGGACGTCCTTTTCTCAATCAGTTCCCGTAGCAACTGAAAAAACAAAACAAAAAAATCTCAAAGAATCACTAAAAAATCACTTAAAAAAGTTAGCTTTTTTTCCCAACGATGGTCAGCTGACCATCGTTGGGAAAAAAAAGCTAACTTTTTTCTCCAACTTCTGCCCCCAACTCCCAAATTTAGTTTTATCCACGATTTGGTTTGCAATCGTTTACACATCCGTGAATGCGTGCAAGCCAGCTAGTCATGGTTCCCTGCCCTGACAATTTCGCAACATCTATAAATTGTTCCGTTTTGTCTGAAGAAGGGTCAGGGAACCAAACTACAAGAACAACATAGTTGGGTCCAAAACATAAGTTCCGTGACCATTCTCTGGCTAGGATGGTTTGACGATGGACTTGACTTCTATGGACCATTTATAAAGAAATTAGCCCCCCGGTCCCTCCCAAAAATCCCGGCATTTTTCGCTAGGGGGCAAAATCCAAGAAGGCCGCCGGCGCCATCTTGAAAAATTAAGTTTTCAACCAGAGCACTTAGAATCATGTATGAAGACACTTTTTCAGGTCATAGTGTCAAACTGATATCGGAATCGGAATCCCCATGGTCGACTTACCTGAAAAAGTGCCTTCATACATGATTTATATAGCCCCCTAGCGAAAAATGCCGGGATTTTTGGGAGGGACCTGGGGGTAAATTTCTAAATATAAATCCATCGCCTGAAACCATCCTAGCCAGAGAATGGTCACGGAACTTATGTTTTGGACCCAACTAACATTCTCTTTTGGTTTTTCCAGCATCCATGAACATACGACTTTCAACAGGTCAGTTTAACAATATTTGCTACAAATTTTCGTTCCTGAAAATTACAGCAAAAGCAAATGTTGCATATCACCCTTAAGTTTACCGAAATATGGAACAACACTTTCTTTGCAAGTTACTAACCTGATGGTAAAAGTCGTCGTCATCAAATGTTTCTTCATCAAAATCTTTCAGATGAGAATTTCCAGGGACAGCTCCATCCTGAAATAATATTCACCCAAAAAGGACATAATTAAAGTAAAAGTCAAATATACTTCACATTCAAAGCCTTTGGTTTGGAAAAAAAAATGAATGTCTGTTCATGAAGTTTGGCATGCTAAATGTTAACCCTTTGACGCCGGGTGACGGCTATAGACGCAGCTCGATGAAAGCCGATAAGGGACTGTCATTGCCGCATTCCTGCTGCATGGCTGCGTTCATTCATAGACAACGGCTGAATGCCTGCATGTACGCATTCCATTCAAAGTGCATTTGTCAGTTGCCGAACAACACCGGCGTTAATGGGTTAACCCTCCTAGTCTTCTGCATTTTACAACCCTTCAAGTTTTGCTCGTAGAGTTAGCACCCACACTTCAAATTCCTTTGAGGCAATCTTCTGTGGGGTATGGATAGCACTTCAAATCCCTGCACAATTCTTTTGTGTGGTTAAGCTCAGGGCAAGCAGGCAGATTCAGTCACGCTTCACTGCCCTCCTCAGCGCTGTTTTTTTTCTGTGCAGTGACTTTGTGTGTGACACAGTTACCTTAACACTTCATATCCCTTCGCCTGAAACTGACCTGCAGGGTTTTAAGGAGTTTTACGTATTGCTCTGAATATTGACTTCTCACTATAAAGAGGGTTACCCTAGCCTTTGTTTAGGGTGCTATAGTTGAAGTCGTTAAAAAAAAACTTTATGTGAAGGGTTTACATCGGCAATCAAGCTAACTGGCATAATAATATATTAATCCAACTCCCTAGGCCTTTGTGCAAGGATGCAGCCTCAATCCCGCAAAATCCTCCAATTGGCCTCATGGGAAAAATTGCAAATAGCCTCAATCCTGCAAATTGCTCCATTATTTCTTGAATATGGTCCGTGGAGCACTGCCTGAATCCTGCAAAATCCTGCAACAGTGACTGTCAATATGTTGAGGCAGAGCCAGTGACATCCTGGAGCAGTGCGGAGGATTTCAAGCATAATCCAGGCCTAAATGTACGCACGGCTGAGCATAAACAACACAAGGCCAATGCATCCTACGAAATCAGTAACGCACTTTTGCCATGTAACCTCAATCCTCCAAATTCCTCATACCCATGGCAAAGAGGATTCAGGGCGGTTAGGGTTAAACAAAGAGATTACAAGGATTTTACCTGTGTATCTTGTGAGGAGTTTGCAGCATCATCCGTTTCCTCTGTGTCCCCGAGGCGCGTGTACACCGTTCGGCGCAGCTGGGTCCGTTTTATAAGCCTGGGCTTGTCTTGCAGTACCTGGTGTATCTGTGTCACGGTCGATTTCTCAAATGACGAAAATGACTGCGTCGGAATAGATATCCAAAAATTGGTGAATATATATTTGGTATATAGAATACGAAAATGGCTTTTCAGAGCTACTGCACGCGTATTTCGAAGGCAGCACACCCTACATCATGCGCTCGCGTTATCTCCTACACGTCATTTCACTTCCGAATTTTTTTTCCAGACTGCGCGACGACTCTACGATATGGAAAATCTGGAAGGCTTGTTTTCGCAAAAAAAAACCTGTGTCTTGTTTTGTAAAGAGGTACGCACATTATAAATTCTAGCAACGTGGCAAAAATCTTGTCTTTGAAAGGATGGATTCTAAAAATTTGATGCATCGCTGGAAAGGCCTCCTTTCGTTGATTTCTTCCAAATGACAGCATGCCAGAAAGAATCATTTCACAGGGAGTTTAGTTCCCTTTACTATCTTTCAACCAAGTATGTTTTTCAACAAACGTCAGTTACTTTTTGGATAGCTGCAAGTTGATGGACTTAGCTTTAATGTTTTTCATCTTTACCTTCCCACTGTTCTTGCCCGTCGTCAGTCTAGTCTTGTCGTGCCATTTCTGGATCGTCTCGTACTGGAACGTCTCAAAGTCTTTATGCCTCTTGGCCAGAAACTCCCCCAAGTCGCCGATGTCTGGTTTCCTCTTGCGCTGTTGGCTGGTCGGTCTTTTGTGGGAACGGCTAGGAGGGGCCGAGCGTTCTTCGTCTTCATCAGAACTTGCGATCTCCTCGTCGCTATCGTAAAAATTAAAGAAAAAAATGAACATTGATAGGCTGGTTCCGTATGGTACCCCCTCAACAGTAAGAAAGGGAGAGTTGGGGTACACTACTGCGCGAGTTATTAAAAAAAAAAAAAGAAGGAAGAAATGCTTACCTGTCTTCTTTAGACGCATCTTTACCTTCGACGACGTGGCGGGTTGCTTGGTTGCCTAGCAACAGTGCCTGCTGTAGATTGATGAGCTTTTTCAAGAGTTTCTTCAGCTGCTGGCTGCCTGTACAAGGAAAAAACAGGACATGATTTCGGAGTAAATCCAATAACTTTGCGATTTTATTTGATTCCTATGATATGAAACACATTCAATAGAAATTACATGTACATGTACGTATTTGTTTTATCGTGATACTGTATTTTTATTTGTCTATTTTTCAAGCTGAATTTTCAAGAAAATCTAAATCCAGAGAATCCAAGAACACATTTATTCCATACTCCTTTTGGAAATACATCGATAATTAAAACAAATTAGTGCATTGAAAAATAACAAAATCACCATATAACGAATATATAATAAACAAAATAATGTACGCTTGGAACTTATAATAAAATAAGAATTACGATCTACATGTATGTACGAGAAAAAAGAAAGAGCATGACGCTGTTTAAGTAAGCCGACGTTTGTGAAAAAAAAACAGCCTGTACAGACAAAAGAGCAGTACAACAACTACAAACGAAACAAGGACGGGACAGACAAGACAGAAAAGACAAGACAAAAGCTGACAGCAAAATAATTCAAAGAAGGAATGTAATATCTGATGACGATTAAAAACTGAAATAAATAAGGAGAAAAATAAAGCTATCTTACATAATGGGAGAGGACTCTTTTATAAAAAAAATCTTAAATCGAACCACATTGAAATTAGTCGAAAGGTGACAGGAACTTACTGGAGTGCAGCGTCTCTTGAACCCCTTGGCCCCCCGTCTGGACGAAGGCCGCCTGCTTGTCGTACGCTGGAAGCTGATTGGCTATTGCCAGGGCCTTCTGCAGCTTGATTCGGTTCTCGATGAACGTGTCCCATAATGCTGTGTCAAATGAAAAAAACACACCTTATTATCAGAAAGATACGAGGCTTCCCCAGACCCACTTCATGGTGGGGGAGGGAGAGGGGAGGGGAGGGAGGGTGGAGTGGCTTCTTCTCAGCCCCTGCTTCGTAGATTGTCATGGGCAAACCTTACCTTTCTAAAATCTAACCACTCTACAATTCAATTCCTTCCAGCACTTTATGCTGTAAATCATTGGCATTTTGCACGGAACCATTTGTAATCTGCAAAAAAATCCAACACGGCAATTACGGTCCAGAAGGCACATTGGATTGATGTACATGTTGGTCTGCATTTTTGTACTGAACATGTACGGCTGATGGGAACAAGTCAACTCACTCAGTTGTGCCTTAGTGGCTCTGCCCTTGGCGACCTCCTCCTCGACGCTCACTGAAGAGAACGCATGCACTCCGCTCGCTGCCTCCTCGTCGCTATGGTAATCGTCATCTTCGTCTTCACTGTCATCGCCATCATCATCACTGTCATCATCCCCGTCAGTGCCGTCATCCAAATCATCATTATCAAAATCATCATTATCATCATCATCATTATCGTCATCATCGTCTTCGCCATCTGAGGATTCCTCCTCCAATTCTCTCTGGATCTTCTTGAAGGCGTCTTCGATGGACCGCGTTCTGCGCTTCTCATCACCAATATCCAATTCCTCTTCGTCGGGCGTGTCGTCATCGGAATCTGGGTACGTCCGGTCATCGTTACTATCAACAGCGTCATCATCACTCTCGATAACATTGCGTACATTCTTGGAGCTCGGTTCGACATCATCTGCGGGGAAAAGAAAATGAGCATGTGAAAATCATGACAACACTTCGGCTTTACAGGTTCACATTGGTCCAGATATTGTCCAGGCTTTTTGAAAAATGGAAGAGGCAGCGCCCGCCCCTTTTTTTCCCCAAGATGGCGGATTTTCCAAGGATTTTCTCAACTTTTTTGCCAATTCAAAATTGTGTCCAAAAGAGCCATCACCCTTTCTACATAACTGCGATTTTGTTGGAAACAAATAAAAAGACAACATATTGACAAATTTGCAAATATCTTGCAATTAAAATAAAAGAGTAGGCAGGCAGAAAAGGAAGCGGGTGGGGATGAGAAACTGTTTCCTTTTTTACTTGGCGTTGGGGTTGACGACTTCTTACCATCCCACAAGTCCAAGGTCTTCCTGGACGTAGTTCGTCCAGCGTACCGTTTGTCTTCGTCAGCTAAGACTCCCGCGGCTTTCCTGCGTAGTTGGCTTGGCCTTACGTCCGAGATGTCTTCAAATTCTTCCTCGAATTCAGCAAGTTTAGCTTTGGTCTCTGGAAAAAAATTAAGCGTAGTGACTAGTGATTTATTTAGGTTTTTTAACAGATTCCCTGAACCATAAATTAGCATGATTAGGTAGGACTACAATTTAAAAAAGGAACACACACTAAAAGCAGTTATCTGACATTACTTTATACAGTGTTAATTGTTATAGCGTTAGGCCTAATTTAAAAATGCCTAATTTAAAAAAATTTTATGCAGGGGCTGGGCCTGGGCGCCATGGGCAGTGCGCAACGGGGGGGGGGGGGGGGGGCTACTTTTTGTGCACAATCACCATGATCACCAACATACTTCATTCTTTCCAATCTTTAATCAACTTAACAAGAATGATAAACAAATCCGAACTCCCCATATTAATGCGTGTAAAGCTGTGCTTCATAATTCAGCGAGTTCAGTCCATATCGTTACTGGTAAAGCAAAGTTGCACAGTATTTGATGGCAATTATCGATAGTCGATTTTTTGGCCCATTTTTCTTTTGAACAAACCTGTATCTGAAGCATCCTCTGGGTCATAGCTTGGAGCAGGATCGTTCAGCGCAGCAATCTGCTCCGCCAAACTCATCTTCGATTTGGGTTTGGTCATTTTGATGCTCTTTTCTATACTGTCATCAACATGTAATATACACAACACGTGCAGCGCGCGGATGAACGGTCGAACTATATACCGCCCTCTTTTGGCGTGATGGGTTTTAACATTAGACTGTATTCCAGTCTCAAGTTTGTCCCCTGCATGCTGGAGGTCAGTAGGGGAAAGGGGCGGGGTCTTGTATTTAAATGACAGTAGTATTTTTTTTTATAAAGGCTTTCACGGAGTAGGCGTGCTTCTTGCCCCATTCAATAAAATCTGTATAAAAGAAAGACAGAACTTAAAATTCAAGAGGTTGGAAGCAAAGGGAGAACTGTTCAGTATGTCTGAACAAAAAAAAAGTTTGCAGGCGATTGTTTTATAAAGAGTGATGATATTGTTACATTGATGGGTACACCTAAAAAATCCATTTACAGCATTTTACTAATTTCAATTAATGAAAAATGCCCTTGTATTTAAAGAGTCAAATCAAACGTAATTTCAATCGATTTATGTGTAAAAGTCTGTGAAAACGGTGGCATCAACACAAGAGAAAGTAATTAATCATTTAGCATTTTCAATGTAATCTTTATTAGTAAGAATTATACACCATATACATTTCTATTAGTTATAAAACCAGATTTACATAGCTGTGATGATATACACAGTGAATTCGTACATGATTGAAGGAACACCATTTTGCAGCCATGTTTGTTAAATGGGTAAGCCACACTTTTTGCCTATTTTCAAGGCTGCGTGTTTCCCCTGGGGTTGACTTAATTTTATTTTCTAAAGACAAAAATTAAATGAAGAATATTCATTAAAGAAAAACGAAAAGGAAAATGTGAGGCCAGTGGCGTAGCCAGGAATTTTTCAGTGGGGGGGCGCTGGAACATTTCATGGGGGGGCGTCATGCAGATCAATGATATTTTTTTTAGAAACTCAAAATCTCAGTGGGGGGGGCGACTGAGGGGGCGACAAGGTTTCATGGGGGAGGCTGCGTGAGGCATTCTGGAAAATGAGATGGAACTGGAGAAAAAAACGTAGTAGAGAAAAATGAAGAAGAAAAAAAACCCCAAAATTTGGGTGATTTTTTTTTTCTTCAGATTTATCAATATTTGTAATCTTTGATACGTTTGCTACACATATTTTAAAGAAATAGTAATAAAAATCGTGGAATAAAAATGTTTTCAAGAAAAAACAATCAGCATCTTCCAATTTTATGGCTACAAAACTCAAAACTATGAAGCCCTTTCTAGTCAGTATTTAATTTAGTTACATGTCGATAAATGCAAACTTTAAAAAACCATAACTTGTCAACGGAATGTCCGATAAAAGTGCAACAAACAGTTTTGTGAGGAGAATTTTATTCTCTTTCCTAAGGCCCAAAAAAAAAGTCTCCGGTTTCTGGTATGGAGCTTGCCCAAAAAGTGGTGCGGCGACGCGGCTTTTTTTTTTTTTTTACCTGATTCTTTTTGCTTCAAATGTCGGCTGATGACTGCAAATGGTGCCCGACTAAACTTAGTGCAAATATATGGGAGTCCAGAGAGGCCACATAAAGCTTATTCTCGACCATAACCCAATCTAAAAACACGTTAAAATTGTGCAGCAGCAGGATTCCAGTCAAACCAGTGAGTTTGGCGGTTTTGAGACATCATCTTTCATTGAAAAAAAAACTTTTTCATTTTGCCGACGCGCATGGCTATGGCGACGCGCGCGCATACCAGAAACCGGAGACTTTTTTGGGGGGGGGGGCCTAATACCCACAAACCGTCATTTCAACCTCTGCCCAGATCTGTCTCATTTTGCCAGAACACCTAACAAATAACACCAAAACATCCCCAAACCACTACCTTTCAACCTTCCTAGAACTGTCAAAGAGTTTAATAAATTTATCATCCTAGTAGTATATCTGTACTGATATGTTTTGAATATTATAATTTGTGTCTTTTGTTTATTTACAATTTCATAACTATTTATTTATAACTTGCCAACCACTGTCCAATATTGAAAAGAAAAAGAGTACCTCGATGCAGTCATGCGAAACTCACTTTGAAGAAAAAAATATGAATGCCGATTGAAATTCTCCCTAGAGAACTAAAATTCATGACCTGTGACAACGTCTCTAATGTGACATTGTCTCATTTCGTTTCTGGACGAGTTCCGGACATTGTATCGAGTATATTAAAGGGAATATACATCATTTGCTTTTGCTGTAATTTTCAGAAATGGATGGAATTGGGGGGTTGGAAATATATAGCAAATATAGTTACACTGACTGACTTTTTTGAGGTTTTGGGTTCGAAAATGCTATAAAAACCAAGAAAAACAATCGTTTTCCTGTAGTCTGGTTCCCTGACTCCATATAAGAAGAAACAGAGCAGTTTACATTCATTGGGGAATTGTAAGGTCAGGGAACCAGTCTAGCTGGCTTGTACCCGTTCATAGGTGTGTAATCGATTGCAAACAAGTGCGATGGTCAATTGGGGCCAGTATTTGAAAAAAGCCAGTTTTTTCCAACGCTGGTCGGCCGACCAGCGTTGGAAATTGATACAAAAATACCACTTTTCTTGAAAATGACAGTATACCAGGTGCCATGATTGTACAGGATGCTTTACACTGTCATTCACTAACAGTCCAGCAAGGTATTTCAAAATGATTTGGTAGTTTTATTTTTTGATGTTTGCAAATGTTGTATTTTCCCTTTAAGTTGCAGGATTCTGAACAACTTCCCCGTAATCTTCCCGCAATGAAGTTATCAGTATTGGTGAGTCAAGCAGTTGCTGATGAAAATTTCCCCCGGAACATGTCCGGGACAAATGCAGAGCTTCTTCCGGACAAAGTGAATGATTCTACCCGCAACTTGTCTGGAACTCGTCCAGGATATGAATCGAGACGGGCCCTTTCGCCATGACTCTTGTATTGTGGCCGCCAACTGGCAGATGGGCACTCTTCATTCTTGTGGCCTCGTAAAATATGTATCTACCATCAGCTAGTTTTTCTGTGATTTCCATTATGTTTTGTTTTTGTAAGAGAGGAACATTATCTGCAAATGTTATTTAGATGTGAAGATATTACATTACAGCAAGATCAACTGACAGTACACGTGAACTCATAGACCTTTTGCCTGCCATGTTAACATCTCAAATCAACAGCTGGCGCTATTAAGATGCAATACATTTTCAATCTCGGAGCACCTTTAATAATCGTTTACTGCTGATATTCTGTGACGTTGAACCATGTTTCACTGTTATCCACAATCTCACTCGATGGATCCAGTAACCCCGTGCGTAAAGATCTAATCACCGAAGGCTCCAAATAGCGCCCTCGTGTGACGTCATCTGAACCGGATGATGAAGTAGATGACGAAGAAGACAAAGAAGGAGAAGAGGAGGAGGTAGCACAGGTAGCAGTTGTGGCCGGACCGCGCCATCTTGGTCAACCGGCCCATGGTGGAGGACAACAGGCCTCCCGACGTATCAAAGGTGTCATCCTAAAAAAACAACCATGGAAAACAGTCTATTAAAAGGTGTCCTGGGTGTTGATAAAGCAACAGGGGCATTCAAAAGGCAACAGGGGTGTACAGAGGAAAGACAATAGGGGTGTAGGAAAAAGCAACCAGGGTGTGGAAAAAAAGCAACAGGGGTGTAGAAAAGACAACAGGGGTATAGGAAAAAGCAACAGGGGTGTGGAAAAAGCAACAGGGGTGTAGAAAAGGCACCAGGGATGTAGACAAGGTTACTGGATGTAGAAAAGGCAACAGGGATGTAGAAAAGGTAACTGGGTGTAGAAAAAGTAACTGGGGTACAGAAAAGGCACCTGGGGTGTAGAAAAGACAACTGGGGTGTAGAAAAGGCAACAGGGGTGTAGAAAAGGTAACTGGGGTGTAAAAAATGCAACAGGGGTGTAGAAAAGACAACTGGGGTGTAGAAAAGACAACTGGGGTGTAGAAAAGGCAACTGGGGTATAGAAAAGGCAACTGGGGTGTAGAATAGGCAACATGGTGTAGAAAAGGCAAATGGGGTGTAGAAAAGACAACAGGAGTGTAGAAAAAGGCAAATGGGGTGTGGAAAAAAAAGGGTGTAGGAAAAGGCAACAGGGGTGTAGGAAAAGGCAACAGGGGTGTAGAAAAGGCAACTGAGATGTAGAAAAGGCAACAGGGGTGAAGAAAAGACAACAGGAGTGTAGAAAAAGGCAAATGGGGTGTAGAAAAGGCAACTGGGTGTAGAAAAGACAACTGGGGTGTAGCAAGGGCAACTGGGGTTTAGAATGGCAATAGTGTGTAGTAAAGGCAACAGGGGTGAAGTAAAGGCAACAAGGGTATAGTAAGGCAACAGGGGTGTAGAAAATGCAAAAAGGGTTTAGAATGTGCAACAGGGGTGTAGAAGAGGGAACAGGGACATAGAAAAAGGCAACAGCAGTGTGTAAAAGGCACCAGGGGTGTACAAAAGCCAAATTCCTTATAATTTCTGATAAATGTGACACAAGAGAAAAGATCGAAATGAACAATTACCCCTCCAAGCAAAACAAATCAGGCAGAACAATTTGCAGAACACTTTTTCGTGCAACTTGGAATTTGTGTGAGGTTCGTCTTACCATGCATGCTTCCAACTTTTCAAGAAAAACAAAAACCTGATTTTCAAACAGCCAATTAAAATGTGTCCTGGATGTTTATAAAACAACAGGGGCATTAGAAAAGGCAACAGGGGTGTACATAGAAAAGACAACAGGGGTATAGGAAAAAGCAACAGGGGTGTGGAAAAAAAGCAACAGGGGTGTAGAAAAGGCAACAGGGGTATAGGAAAAAGCAACAGAGGTGTAGAAAAGGCACCAGGGATGTAGACAAGGTTACTGGGTGTAGAAAGGCAACAGGGGTGTGGAAAAGGCAACAGGGGTGTAGAAAAGGTAACTGGGGTGCAGAAAAGGCATTTGGGGTGTAGAAAAGACAACTGGGGTGTAGAAAAGGCAACAGGGGTGTAGAAAAGACAACTGGGGTGTAGAAAAGGTGACACGGTGTAGAAAAGGTAACTGGGGTGTAGAAAAAACAACTGGGGTGTAGAAAGGGCAACTGGGGTTTAGAAAGGCAACTGGGGTTTAGAAAGGCAACAGGGTGTAGTAAAGGCAACAGGGGTATAGTAAGGCAACAGGGGTTGCAGAAAATGCAAAAAGGGTGTAGAATGTGCAACAGGGCTGTAAAAGAGGGAACAGGGACATAGAAAAAGGCAACAGAAGTGTATAAAAGGCACCACGAGTGTACAAAAGCAAAATCCTTATAATTTCTGATAAATGTGACAAGAGATGGACAACATTAAGTTGACAAGATTGAAATGATCAAGCTACCCCTCCAAACAAAACAAATCAGGCAGAACAATTTGCAGAACACTTTTTCTTGCAACTTGGAATTTGTGTGAGGTTCGTCTTGCCATGCATGCTTCCAACTTTTCAAGAAAAACAAAAACCTGATTTTCAAACAGCCAATTAAAATGTGTCCTGGATGTTTATAAAGCAACAGGGGCATTAGAAAAGGCAACAGGGGTGTACATAGAAAAGACAACAGGGGTATAGGAAAAAGCAACAGGGGTGTGGACAAAAAGCAACAGGGGTGTAGAAAAGGCAACAGGGGTATAGGAAAAAGCAACAGAGGTGTAGAAAAGGCACCAGGGATGTAGACAAGGTTACTGGGTGTAGAAAGGCAACAGGGGTGTGGAAAAGACAACAGGGGTGTAAAAAAGGCAACAGGGGTGTAAAAAAGGCAACAGGGGTGTAGAAAAGGCAACTCCAAGTCTCAAAAGTGTTGAATAAATTTTGCAACATAAACTTACCAACTGCTTGAGAAAACTGTTCTGCTCTCGTACTTCAGTCCCAATATCGATGGAAAGCTGCACAGAAAAACCACAACAACAAAATTGGTAAAAAATGGCAGACACGTCTTTCAAAAATTCCAGTAGATAATATAAAGTATTCGTCATCTTTTTGATACAATATTTTATCCAGGAAATGTTTGACTTGATATTTAAATTGTTGCCCTACTGACGAAAGCCTCGGTACGAAAAAAAAGGCAGCACATTTGTTTTTACTTCACATGGAAATTTGCGGTTGCATCGCAATTATCCACAGTCAACAAACTACAGTTTGTGTCTTTGTTCAGTTGTACTTCCATTATGGTATTGGCATTTTGCGGTAGAATCGTATCAACGCAGCTCGTGCAATATTGTCCAATGATATACAAATGGATGCGGAACGCGCAAAATCTAATAATAATAACGGAGTTTTATATAGCGCACGTATCTACCAACAATTAGGTACTCAAGGCGCTGGAAATTATGTCAATTATTAAAGAAAGGTAAATAAAGTATATGAGAAATATGAGACCCATTATGTAGCACCTTATAATGGTTTACAAGGTGCTGCGGCGCACATTGCAGCCACTGCCAGAAACACCGGGGCAAACCCCTTCTCTTAGCGATAAGTGTTACTGGGTTCTTTAACGTGCATTACGCAACACACGGGACCTACGGCTTTACGTCCCATCCGAAGGACGAAGCAATAATGGTAAAGTGCCTTGCTCAAGAGCACAAGCACCATGTTCCCACGGTCAGGATTGGAACCCATGTACCACGGCACACGAGTCGAACACCGTAACCATTGGACCACAGCACCCCAGGGACAAAATCTAAGACAAACAAAACTTAATGTACAAAAACTCCATAGGGTTGTCTAATAAGGGATGGGCTATTAAACTCACAAACGGTGATAGGTCAATTCCAGAGGGAACTGGTTAAAATCTTGCACAGGACATTTTTTTTTTTTAACCTAAAATTGATTCAAAGTGATCCCGTCAACTTACCGATTTGAGCGTGGAGACCTTTTCATGTAGACTGTCCACGAGTCGTTCGTTTTCGTCTTCGACTGCGTTGTAGTCTGAGTAGGTGTGATTGCCACTGGCTTCCACTTTCATCACAAAAATTAAACAAAGAATGGAATTTAACTTGTGTTTGGGTTAATGTTTAAGGCGCAAATTTTTCAAAGTAAATATGTTGTAAACCAACAACAAATACATAATTGAAAACCCTCAAAATAAAGGTATTGTCTTGGTCTTCGGCCATTACATGTACTTTACAACCGTGTAGGAACAACTTCACAATAGTTGCAGACCTGTTGTTGGACTGATTGTTTCATGTGCCAGTCCATTTTCTTGTATCGCAAGTTTTTACTGTCGTAAGTTTTGGCACTCTCATAGTCATACACAGTATTGAGAGTCCCAAACTTGTGGGCTAATTCTGTAGCTGTAGCTCTGGAAGCCTGTTTTCATAAGAAAAAGATGGAATTTGTGCATCGGGGTGATGCAAATCAAATTAGGTTTTGCCCTTCACCGACGTATAAACACTGTATACTCAGTGTGTTACCTCCCAAGTGAAAGCTGGAATAGTTAATGCGGTACCCGCTGCTATGTACATCAGATTCGAACCAGTCAAGTGATCCTGTTAGCTCGGTGGTCTAGTGGTAAGACATCTGCACTAGAAAGCAGGAGGTCGTGGGTTCGAGTCCCACCTGAGTGATTTTTTTTCCAACTTTCACTCGGGAGGTAACACACTGGGTATACAGTGTTTATATGTTGGTGAAGGGCAAAACCTAATTTGACTTACATCACCCCGACGCAAAAATTCCATCTTATGAATACTGTGTAATGTTAGTATTGTACAGTTTAAGTACTTACGACCTGCTCGCCTCATCCTGATTGGACGATTTGGGAGTCCTCGGATTATGTGGGATTTGGCTTAAGCTAATGCCACAAGGGGATTAGGATTAACAGCTAATCCTGCCAGACACAATACAGGCAGATTTATGCAGAGTTGTTGAGGATCATCAGTGGCTAACCCAGCAGACTGTTTCACTGTAAAAAGAACGCAAGGATGAAGGACAAGTTTTATACACATGTCAACATTAATTAAAGATTTTTTGTGTGTTTTTAAAGGTAGGGTGGACAATTTGCAGCTATCAAAAAGTAACCGAACGAATTATTATTGGGATTGAAAAGCATACTTGGTTTAGAGACAGTAATGACACTAAACTCCCTGTGACATTACTCCTTCTGGCACGCTGTCATTTTGAAGGAAACAATAAAGGAATGTCATTTCCAAAGGTGTGTCAAGTGCCACATTATTGGAAATTTCCATTTGTACCAATTGGAATACCCTACTAATTGTAGGCCTAGTTGGTTAATTGGGTGAATCTGTGAATGGGTGGAAAGTGTTGACACGACGCACGCCAGGCCTGACGCAAGTGTAGGCCTAGTGTAGGACCATTTTACAATTTCGGACTTTATTTCTATTTTCCCACAATAGTTTTACTATACCTTTTTAATATTACGAAGTGGCTATCGTTACGGCAGCCGTTGTTTAGCGCCCTCTACGATACTTTTTTGATACGCATGCAGGTATATATTTATTTGTTTCCCCACGTTTTAGCGAGCAGTGCGACAGCTCAGTCGATAGAGGGTAGGATTTTGCACAGCGAGGTTGCGGGTTCGCTTCTCAGTTTTGTACTCGAATTTTTTTCCTTTTCTAACAATTGTCTAACCTGAGGCTTTGGAGGATTTTTTTTTAAAAGGGAAATGAAGTCCGAATTTCATAACGTTCAAATTAACTTTTTTCCTTCTAATTTTATATTTTCTTCTCATGTTTTTATAAAAGCTGCCGTAACGATAGCCACTGCGTTAATAATATAACCTTCAAAAATTATGCACTGTCATGACTGTAGTGAAAGAAAGCAGCTAAACTAGCCCATTAAAAATATATCGTCAGACCCCGCATACGTGGTCCTATTTCTACGCACCCAACTTCAAATGGTGTGAAACAACATGCGCGCGTTGCAACTTTAGCGTCTTAATTTATTTGGTAGTGTATATTTTGCCGGAGGTAACGCCGGCAAACTAACGTTTACTAAAGGTTTGCCGGCGGCAATCCATATCAACAGAGGGCGCTGTACTCTTTAAGATAGGGCTGAATTATAATATGTATTAAATTCCCACCAAAGTTATGTAACACAATCGGTGCAGTGGTTAAGCAATTGCTCTACTGAGTGGGTTGTCCCGAGTTCGAATCCTGATCCCCGCCACATTTTTAAGGTTTTTTCCCCATCCCCAAATAAATAAGAATATTCTTCTTTTATTATTTTAATATGTCTCAAACATTTTATTGCAGAGTATTACTTTTTCTTTTTCAGATTTGTGGCTCTGGAGGTTTTTTTTTTGGCAGTGGACATTTTGCCGGAGACGGCAAACCTTTAGTAAACGATAGTTTGCCGGATATGCACTGAACATGCGCAGTTACGGTTTTTTTGTACACTAACATTTTCCGGTGACAAATTTTAGCCTGGCTCCATGCCAATATTATCGTTGTAACCTCGTATTCACAAGATGGGATTCAGACCATTTTATAATTTCGGACTTTATTTCCCTTTTAAAAAAATCCTCCAGAGCCACAAATCTGAAAAAGAAAATGTCATACTTTGCAATAAAATGTTTGAGACATGTTAAAATAATAAAAGAAGAATATTCTTATTTATTTGGGGATGGGAAAAAAAACCTTAAAAATGTGGCGGGGATCGGAATCGAACCCGAGTCATCCCGCTCACAAAAGCCTTTACTTAACCACTACACCAAACGTGCTACACAACTTCTGGTGGGAATTTAATACATCTTATTCTCTGTTGATATGGATTGCCACCGGCAAACCTTTAGTAAACGTTAGTTTGCCGTCATTACCTCCGGCAAAATATCCACTATCTTTTTTTTTTAAAGGGAAATAAAGTCCGAAATTATAAAATGGTTTGATTCCCATCTTATAAATACAAAGTTACAACGATAATATTGGCATGGAGCCAGACTAAAATTTGTCACCGGAAAATGTTTTAAGTACAAAAAACAGTAGTTGCGCATGTTCAGTGCATATCCGGCAAACTAACGTTTGCTGAAGGTTTGCCGTCTCCGGCAAAATATCCACCATGTCCACTGCCAATTTATTTTCATTTGCTTTTTTCAATTCAAAAATGGAAACTTATAAATTAATTATAATTGACGCTGCTACCTTTTTGTATGTGACACCTGACACTATCGCTACAGCTTGAAGATACACACTACATCAGAACTTGAACGATTTTCGACCTAAAAACTTTACTGACATGATGAAAAGTGGAAGCAAATCTAGCATATTGCTGCAATTTGTTAAGAAGTCGTGTCATTTTAGAAATGATTGGGCTTCTTTCCGTAAGGACCTCCTCTTAGTACTCGAGACGTCTGGGTATCGATCGATTTTTATCAATCTCTTGAGGGCGCTATACGGTAAGGTTTTAAACTCTGGCTTTATTGCAGCGTACGCGTTAGAATTCAGATTGAGATCTTATAGCCAAATTTGTGACCTGTTCTGTCAAAAGCAGACGCTTCTGGGCAGAGGTTGAAATTGAGAAAGGGCCAAAAAACGCTGTGGGGGGTGATTTTTATCGATTTTCAAATTTTTGTATATTCGTAATCTAAAATGTATTATAAAAGAAAAACCCTAATTTGAACTCGATCTATATACTATTTGGATGATTTTGATAAGGTATAGTAGTTAAAGAAATAACTGTTAATTGTGCCGTTCGTGTCCATTTTCTCCGTTTTCTACTTTTCGCCACAATGAACTTCAAAATAGCATAACTCTACCCAGGAATGACCGGTTTTAAAAATTAAACCACGTGTTAAAAGGAAAAAGAACATATGTTAACATATGTAAAAATATCTTTTTCGACCTTATGCCCAGAAAAGTCTGATTTCGACTCTTTAATTTATTGACGCATGGAGGTAGAATAAATATGATTCAGATACTGGCCACCTTTCAATAGCGCCAGCTTCTGTTCCAATATGCCCAGTCCGGCCCACAGAGCCGCGTCCGTCCAAATTTGCTCGTAAGCCCCCGGCGCCCTAGCTGTTTGCACAATTGCAGGGCGAGGGGACTGAAGGGGAGGGGGGGGGGGTCACAAGCGAAGCCGTCCAAAGTTGAACCATGGAGGAATACCTCCATATGCTTGAACTGAGCCCAATTGGTCCGATATGCGCCACACACTGTGACCCCCCTCCCCCCCCCAAATAATATTGACACCCCGGGAGAGAGAGCGGTGGGTATCCACTAGCTGGTATTCGGGTAACCAATGATGGTAACCATATTATGACTGAATGGCGAACGGTAACTTATTGGCCAATAAAAATTTGATGTATGGTTTCATTATGGTTAACCATAACCAAACTTATTACTGGTACCAAATGGTAAAATCAAATAAGGTACTCAGTGGTTGAAACCATCTCAAATAGTACTTGTATAGTGTTGTGTGGAACCCATTGGTGCTAAGCAATTGTGGTACCAAAAGTAACATCAAAGAGGGACGGAAAATAAGAACAAAATAACATTTCAAACCGACCAGGGTAAACAAAAGTGTACTGAAACACTGTAGCCCTAAGGCCTGCCTACCCATGCTCGAATTGTCTACACACAAAATGAATAGAATACAATGCAAATAAAAATATAAAAATGAAAATAAAATGAACGAAAAAAAAAAAAAACCAAACAAAAACCAACCCAAACCAAACCAAACCAAACCAATCCAATCCAACCCAACCCAACCCGAACCAAACCAAACCAAACCAAACCAATCCAATCCAAACCAATCCAATCCAATCCAATCCAACCAAACCAAACCAATCCAATCCAATCCAATCCAATCCAATCCAATCCAAACCAAACCAAACCAAACCAAACCAAACAAAACCAACCCAAACCAATTAAACCAATCCAACCAAACCAAACCAACCCAACCCAACCCAAACCAAACCAAACCAACCCAACCCAACCCAAACCAAACCAATCCAAACCAAACCAAACCAATCCAATCCAAACCAACCCAACCCAAACCAATCCAATCCAAACCAAACCAATCCAAACCAAACCAAACCAATTCCAAACCAAACCAACCAACCAAACCAATCCAACCAAACCAAACCAACCCAACCCAATCCAAACCAAACCAAACCCAATCCAAACCAACCCAACCCAAACCAACCCAAACCAAACCAATCCAACCAAACCAAACCAACCCAACCCAATCCAAACCAAACCAACCCAACCCAACCCAATCCAAACCAAACCAAACCCAATCCAAACCAACCCAACCCAAACCAACCCAAACCAAACCAAACCAAACCAAACCAAACCAAACCAAACCAAACCAAACCAAACCAAACCAAACCAAACCAAACCAAACCAAACCAACCCAAACCAAACCAATCCAACCAAACCAAACCAACCCAACCCAATCCAAACCAAACCAAACCCAATCCAAACCAACCCAACCCAAACCAACCCAAACCAAACCAATCCAACCAAACCAAACCAACCCAACCCAATCCAAATCAAACCAAACCAACCCAACCCAAACCAAACCAAACCAAACCAAACCAAACCAAACCAAACCAAACCAAAACCAACCCAACCAATCCAATCCAAACCAACCCAACCCAAACCAAACCAAACCAACCCAACCCAACCCAAACCAAACCAATCCAAACCAAACCAATTATAACCAATCCAATTTAAACCAACCCAACCCAAACCAATCCAATCCGATCCAATCCAATCCAATCCAATCCAATCCAAACCAAACCAAACCAAACCAACCCAAACCAAACCAATCCAACCAAACCAAACCAACCCAACCCAATCCAAACCAAACCAAACCCAATCCAAACCAACCCAACCCAAACCAACCCAAACCAAACCAATCCAACCAAACAGAACCAACCAAACCCAATCCAAACCAAACCAAACCAACCCAACCCAAACCAAACCAACCCAACCCAACCCAATCCAAACCAAACCAAACCCAATCCAAACCAACCCAACCCAAACCAACCCAAACCACACCAAACCAAACCAAACCAAACCAAACCAAACCAAACCAAATCCAATCCAAACCAACCCAACCCAAACCAACCCAAACCAAACCAATCCAACCAAACCAAACCAAACCAACCCAATCCAAACCAAACCAAACCCAATCCAAACCAACCCAACCCAAACCAACCCAAACCAAACCAATCCAACCAAACAGAACCAACCAAACCCAATCCAAACCACACCAAACCAACCAACCCAAACCAAACCAAACCAACCCAACCCAACCCAAACCAAACCAAACCAATCCAAACCAAACCAAACCAAACCAACCCAACCCAACCCAACCCAAACCAAACCAATCCAAACCAAACCAAACCAATCCAATCCAAACCAACCCAACCCAAACCAACCCAAACCAAACCAATCCAACCAAACCAAACCAACCCAACCCAATCCAAACCAAACCAAACCAACCCAACCAATCCAAACCAAACCAATCCAAACCAAACCAAACCAAACCAAACCAACCCAAACCAATTAAACCAATCCAATCCAAACCAACCCAACCCAAACCAAACCAAACCAACGCAACCCAACCCAACCCAAACCAATCCAAACCAAACCAATTAAACCAATCCAATCCAAACCAACCCAACCCAAACCAATCCAATCCAATCCAATCCAATCCAATCCAATCCAAACCAAACCAAACCAAACCAAACCAAACCAAACCAAACCAAACCAAACCAAACCAAACCAACCCAACCAATCCAAACCAAACCAAACCAAACCAAACCAACCCAAACCAAACCAAACCAAACCAACCCAACCAAACAGAACCAACCAAACCCAATCCAAACCAAACCAAACCAACCCAACCCAAACCAAACCAACCCAACCCAACCCAATCCAAACCAAACCAAACCCAATCCAAACCAACCCAACCCAAACCAACCCAAACCAAACCAAACCAACCCAACCCAAACCAAACCAAACCAAACCAAACCAACCCAACCCAACCCAACCCAAACCAAACCAAACCAATCCAATCCAATCCAATCCAATCCAGTCCAATCCAATTCGGCTGATTAAAAAAAACTTCACGTAAGGGCGGATCGGGGGGGGGGGGCCAAAGGGGGCCAAAGGGGGCCATGCCCCCCCCCCAAAAAAAAAACCGAAACCATTTTTTTTTTTGGATGTGACATCGCAATAAAGGCAGGCAATGAGTACACCACCATCTTTTCCTCAAAAAAAGTTGGGGTCAGAAATTGCCTCAGATCGCACCACAGAGCATCTAGAATCCAAAAAATTTAAGCGGGCCCCGAACCCCACGCCGTATTTTTTTTTACCCACTTTTTTGGGGGACCAAATTCTTTTTTGGCCCCCCAAAAATTGTGTTCTGGATCCGCCCTTGTTCACGTACCGTGTACATCAAGGCCAAGCGCGGTTTACACGGGCCACATCAATAGACCGATCCAGTAAGCACCACCCCATGGTATTCTGACCAATCACAGCCGTGATTTATGTCCGACGTGCGTGCACTAAAGTCCGACATGCGTGCACGCGCGTATGATGCGCGCGGAAGGAAAATGCAGCGTGGCAATGGGGCGGAGCACGTGTTAATTTGCCCACGTGCGCACTGGGCGGAGCTTACTGGATCAGTCTATTATAGTCGGAATCGATCGCCGGCGCATGACCGACTGGTCCAAAGCACCAAACTTGGCAGATCGATAGCCCTGGCTCATATTTAAAGAAGATATTGGAAGAAGCGTAGATGGAAGAAGTGACACCTGAAATTATTTTGGGAAGGATGCATAATTCAATTTCGTTTAATTTTGGTAGGCCTGTATTTATATGTTTCACTTTTTTTTTTAAATTTAAACCTATATTTCGGGGATTCTAACCTTGCTTCAAAAACACTTTCTAAAGTATGTGAATGGATGCTTCGTCGTGTCAGTGCAATCGTATGCAACTCCATATTCTGCAACAATTAAGTCGTACCTTGCAATGGCTGCAAATGATGGACAGTAGCTTTAAGGGTGTCGGGGCCGGGTGCAGAAACACACGGGCTTTTTCTTCAAATGGAAGGGAGCTGATGAGAGGTGTGGGTATTAACGTTGCATGACAAATCGCATACAGAAATCATGCAACTGCTTGGTATGGAGCAATGAATCAAAATTGCCAATTAATACTGAGTGATGACGCTATTCAGGAAATTTAATAAAATGTGTTCTTCACTAGTCTCTTTAAAAAAAACCTTTCATTTGTCAAGTTCGTCGTCGTTCGTATGATACTTCCATAGCAAAATCACACGGGAATGTCTAATTTTTGCAGCCATTGTACTTGGCTGTATCTTCATCAAGCTCGAAGATATGAATTAGGGTGGAAGCCGTACGTAGAGTTGCTTTAATAGCCACCGTAACCACGCCTTGGATCCGCCCCGCTTCTCGTTAATACCCTAGCTACCAGTGAATAAGCACTCACACGAACCACAGAGCACATTGACTACTTTGCGTTAGCCCATTACGAAAATAGTCCAACCTCAACCCCCTCCCTACCCACTCCAACCCGGCACCGTCTCTCCCTCAACCTCCCACCGCGCACAAATCAAACTTCAAGAGAGTCTGAGATCGGTTGCCAAGGTATCGTGCACAATATTTACTCCACAGGGTTGTTTATATACCGTTACCATACCAACAGCCCAAATATAACCTCAGCCAACAGTTAATAATTGGCCCAATGTTTTGGCTCATGCGCCTACTCGTATTGTATACGCCTGTTGATTACCGTAAAAAGATCTTTCCCATTATCTCGCATTGACTGCTATTTTGCTCATATAAAAGCACAGATTGTGTTATTTAAAATTGGGCTCGGTGCACATGTACTGACCCTTTGAAGAATATCTGATCCACCACCTGAGATTTGTTGACTAGCTGCACCCGACGCGACATCAAAACGAAAGAAATTGGCTCTGAGCCTGCTGAACCAGGACAAATGTTTACTTATAGCACTGTATTTTTTAAACTCACCTAACTGCCGCAAACCCTTATAAGTGTTTATAGGTATATACTGAGTTTACTGCATGGTATGTGATCATAAATGTTTCATTCCCAGAATTATTGTATTGTAAAACGAATGTAAGTTACTGAAAACATGTTCGCAAGGCCGTAGAGGCCTAAAGGTGCTCCGCAAGCCTTTCCAAATTCGAATCACTTAAGTTTTTTTTCCCCGCAGGTCATGGCAGCTCGTTTAACAATTAAGATTGAAAACAAGAAACAGCAACCAAGGTTTTGAAGAAAGCTAAGTCTTCTTATTATTGATTAACACTGATCATCTCACTTTACAATCGGGTGTAAGTTGATGTGGACCGTTTGCGAGATAATTTCGACCAGCCCGGAGTGCCCCTTTAAAACGCCGGTGATTTGAGAACTCCAGCTGGTCGGATCATGGAGGATCGTAGTAATAATAAGTCAGAAGTCCTTAGCAACGGTTACTGTTTGGGTGTTGTTTTGGCAGTGAGCCGACACCCAATACCACCAGCCGCGCCACGTGGCCGATTGGATGACCCTGCTAAGCCCCGCGAAGTAATAAGACACCGTTCTGTAGTACCAAGGTGACGCCCAATTGGGCGCAAGCCGGAGCCCAGAGGTTGAACTCGCGCGTGCTGGTCATGGTGAACTTGCTTGTTCGGAGCTCTTGAGGTGCCACCCAAGATGATGAGATCCTGAGAGAAATTATTATGAAATGATGACAATCTCCGAGGAGCTCAGCATCTTTGATGGCACGTACAGTGCTCCGTAGCTTGTAGACTCATCAGTAACCAATAATTTTAATTATTCAGAGAATCGAAAAGGGCCTTCGAAAAACAAAATCAGTCAGGATTATGGTCGAGACACATTGAATTTCTAGTCCAACTGAAAAAAAATCTGTGAAATAGCCTTGTTTGCCTTTTTATTTATAATTTCTGGAGGTAAAATGAAATGATAATAATATACTATAAGTAGCCGTTTGTATTTGTTATAGGGCATTAGGGCTAGTCTGAAATCTAAATGGTGAGATCCGGCATTGTGTTCAAAGCAAGACGAACAATAATATAATGTGACCAGCAACTGCAGACTTGAGTAGAGTCTACGCATACAGTTTTGACGCGGACCTTTCGCAGCGGCGTGACAACTTTGGGCTTCCGACATCGTCGACTCCTGCGCTTTCCGCGCGCCTTGTCACTATCGCATTTCTGCACGTGTTGCGGATATTTACATCTCGTCTAGGACATTCTTCTTCTGTGAATTAAAGAGAGTTACGGACACCAATATAGCTGGAAATCAACAAGGTAGACTAAAGCAACGCAATATCTTGTAACTGGGAGAATAATTCTTGAAATATTCGCGGACTGCGTGTGAGTTTTGACGCGATATAGTTCAGAATTCTTAGCTTCCGAAGTCGTCTTCACTGGCACCTAGCCCCTGGCAACGACGTGCCGGGCCAAGTGGGTGATCATTCTTGGGATCCTGCCAACTTCAAGAAAAAACCAAATCTTCAAAAATATCTCTGGATGGATTGCAACAGCTGACTGACTGAGGATACTGCTTCCAACTTTCACAGTGCAAGAAATAATCATCAAATGATTTCTCAGAATATCAAATTCGTTCTATCTCTGGCGAGTTTCAACGTTCATCTTATTATCAAGGAACAGTTCCTTGCTCATACTGCCATTCGTTCGGCATATTGTTCGAATGCGGGCGAGAAATAAACAGTTCGCACTCGGGCCAAAGCGTTGAAATCCACGTCAGTAATTTGAAAAGTTGACCGTTGACTATATTCAGTTTTTAAAAAAATTGGGGGAAAAAAAACAACGGTACGTTGTTCTCACGATCAGTGACTTTAATTGGTGGCCAGGATTGACGAGCGTACATGTTGCATCCGAACAGGCCAATTCTACCACAAAACAAGGAAAGTTTTATAACTATAGCCTGCTACAGTTACTAGAGGAATTAGGAACAGTCAGAAACAATTTTTCGCTCAGAAACTACGCTCGCCACGGAGAGAGTTCTTGATTTACAATGACGATGGTGTCTACGGTGAACAAACTTCGGCTGCCTGTGTTGACCGTCGTGCTGAGCGTTTGCCTCGTAGCACGGCCCGCCAACTCGCAGACCTCCGCCGCTCCTGGTTCAATTGGAACAACGCCTGCTGCTGCTGGAGATGCTACCGGTCCGACGACTGATGCAGTGACCCCTGTGGCTGGTGGAGGTGGTGAGTATTCATCCAAAAGTCGAACTATCAAATGTAGCATTCAGTACTGGACCTCAAACAATATCGGATAATGGAGTCCACGGTTGGGTTGGTGCCCACGCGGTTAGAAATCATGTACATGTCCGGTAGGTTTCTCCCTCAAAGCTAAACTTTAAACAATAAAAAGACGATAGCCTAGGTCCACGGTTGAAGGTGCATGCAATGCACATGATATGTGCTTGTATTCAGTGGACCTCGAACAATTATTATTGGCAGTGAGGTCGACGATGGATTGAGGTCCACGGTTGGAAATTGCGTGCAAAAACCAATAGGACTTCTTCCCACAAAGTGTATAGCACTCAATATAGTGGACCTCGAACAATAGAGGACAGTCGGGTACATGATTGTGCAAAGGTCCACAGTTGGGAACCGTGTACAAAAACCAAAGGCAATATCCCCGGGGTTCTGAACAAAAGCGTGGACCTCGAACAATATGACATTGGGTTGAGGTCCATTGTTAGAATTCATGCACAAAACCAATGGGGGTTCTTCACAAAACTTTAAAAATCAATAAACAAATAAAGAGCAGTCGACCCTCAATAATGTGGGGGCATGACCGAGTCGGGTACACGATTTGAAACTGTATAGATATACAATTTACAACACCAAATGAAGTCCTCCTAAAACGTTACAAAAGAAGGACAATAACTCGCTTGTTTACACACGGTGAGGTGTTGGGAGAAGCCATCAATCCAGAGTTGGAGTCCTCCCATGTCCGCCGCGATTCAATTTTAAGTGAATTTGGACAATTGCATGCCTGAACCTCTGTCCTTGTTTATCCCCAGTAAAACATTGTGGCCGTACTTGTGATCTGATACACGATACCCTCTGGAAACACGTGCAAAAGATTGCATACCTCTCCACACTAGGGCAATTTCTATATGTGAATACGTCTCCACAAGGTTTTCACGAAATGGATATATGGATTTTACTCGAAAACTAGAAATTTCCAAGGTGTGTTGATTTGTCGCAAATTGAAGTATTTTATTTAAGGGATATTAAGTCCGAATTTCATCAACCCAGGAAATTAATTCTGGTTAAAATAGGAGCATTTTGAAAGTACACTTTCAAACTCGAAAACTTTAGTATATACGAGAACAAAACACATTACAGTATAATGGTTGTTTTGACTTGTGAATAATGCCTTGCGATTGACCGGACTACTACAAGTTTACCAAAAACATTTGGGTGACGAGAAATGCCATCAGTGCTTGATTGCAGGTTGTTCGTTGTATTGCTTTTTTTCGGTTCGGGATTCTGGAGGTCGAAAGTTCCAATCCCGCTATATCAGTTTGGAGTCCAGCCAATAATTTGATTAACTGTTTAATTTTATTTTTAAAGAATGATTCACCTTTGGATAGGCCGACATCTGGGATTTTTTTTACTATGGGAGTTTTGATCTTTATGTTGGATACCGCTGCACCATTCATATTTGCATGCTCCCTGTGTTCTTGGAAGGTGAATTTTCTGATTATGGCATTAACATTTGAAAATAAAAAACACTGAAAATTGTGATTTTTTTTTCTCAAAGGAACGGGGACTGGGATGAACAACGTAACTGATGCTCCAGCTACACCCGATCCGGCCCTGCTCCCGAACACCACTACCTTCAGTAGTACCAGTAACAACACCGAACCCGCCGCTGAGGGCGGGCTCACCGAAACCCAGAAAATCATCGTCATCGCCGTCTGCGCCGGCGCGGGAGGGCTCCTGCTGATCGTGGTCGTCGCTAGCCTGGCCTATGTCAAGGTCCGGAACAACAAGCGCCGGAGGGTGAGGGTCACTACCACAGGGCCCCAAGCCGGAACTACTGGCAACACCAACGAGAGCGACCGGCAGGTCTTGGACGCTTGATGCAGCTTGGTCGTTAAAAAAAAAAAAATCGGCCTCGTCTGCGGTGCGGCTATAGGTTTCCTAAGCTGAAGCTGCGGCTTACAAATGTAGGTTTCCTAAGCTGCCTTGTTTCGTTTGATTGTTGTTGCTTTTCGTTTTACGGCAAAATTCTTGCCTTCAGATTCGCGGCAGCCCTGAATTTTGAGTGTTGGTTCATGTATAGTAGGGATCTAAGCAGTGTTTTTAAAGTAGAGATTTTGCCGTGCTAATTCTGTTTTTTTTATGCAAAATATCGGATAAAAGATAAAAAGATATTGTAAATGATTCCCGCGGTATTTTGTTTTCGTCTAGGGAAAACACAGGGTTGTGTTTCCGACGAAGAAAGAACCGTTCTTTTTTGAGATGGAGAAAGCCAGGAATAGGGAAACAGTGACCCAGACAAAAAATATATTAAGCCAATGAATATTTTTGGCAGGGGCACCATTGACAAAAATCTAAATTTCACGATACAACCTGCCATACACATGAGGAATACAAACATTTTGTTTTTAATTCAAACTTGGAGACAACCTTTTAAAGGGGGGGGGGGAGGGGCGGAGAACTTGGGGGAGGGATGTGACCATTGCCCCCCTTTCCCGCCATTGCATTTAGTATGGTGATCGTTGCCGATCAATTGTTATCAAGATTTCTTTTTAATTCAAAATTTCCCAATTTTTTTTTTAAATTTATGATGATGATGCTGTGCTTAAATTTAGATTGACATGAAAATAAAACAAGATTTTGAACCATGAAATGGAACAGGTAGTAGTGATGCTTGAGATTATTGGGATGTGTGGGGTTGGGTACGAAATGTGATGGGGTATGTGGTGCGGGTTGATGGGGACAGGATGGGTGGGAGATGGGTGGGAATTGGGTATATAATGATGGGTTAATAGGGTATGGATGGGTGTGGGTGTGATGGGGTATGTGGTGCGGGTTGACGGGGTCAGGATGGGGTGGGAGATGGGTGGGAATTGGGTGGTGATGGGTTAATAGGGTATGGATGGGTGTGGGTGGGAGTTTGCCATCAGGGTTGGGTCGGACGACAGGTTGGAAGATGGGGGTTGAGATGGCTAGGTGGGGTAGGAGATGGGGTCGGTATCTGGTGAGGCCGGGATGCAAGGGCGGATCGGGGGGGGGGGCCAACGGGGTCACACCCCCCTCCCAAAAAAAGAAAAACCCGAAAGCGACGTCGCAATAAAGGCAGGCACTGCGTACAGTGGCAACACCACCATCCTTTTCTTAAAATAAAAAAAAAGGGTTAAGGTGGTCAGAAATTGCCTCAGATCTAGATCTCACTACAGAGCATCTAGAATCCAAAAATTCTTTACCGGGCCCCGAACCCCACACCGTAATAATTTGGCCCACTTTTTAAGGGAATCATGCCCCCAGAATTGTGTTTTGGATCCGCCCTTGTAGGGATAGAGTGGTAAGGGATCGAGGTGTTGCGGGAGGGGTGGGGGGGGGCTGATATGGCGGCTGGTACGAGGTGAGGATGTCTGTGGGGGTAGAATGGGGTGGGTGTATATAGGTGGGGGATGATGCTTGGATGGGTGGGGGACTGAGTGGCACAGTGTTGAGGATCAAGTTGCTGGGTTGGGGTGGGGGTGCCGGTTGTTTGGGGTGCAGGGATAGATTGGGATGGGCGAAGTTGGATGGGATTGAAGCGCTGGAATGGGGCTGGGGAGGGGTGTGTGGGGTGAGGTGTCATGCGGCATGACTCCCTGGGGTGGGGATGAGGAAGAGACGGGTGGGGAATAGGATTGGTATCTGATGGGAGGCTGACTGGTACGGGGTGATGATGTTGCCTGGGGTTCGCTTGAGGGGCGGGGTAAGATGAATGGACCGAGACAGATTCGAGTGGGTTGGGATGGCGCTAGGGTGCAGGGGTGGGGATGGCGCTAGGATGGGGTGGGGATGCCGCTAGGACGGGGTGGGGATGCCGCTAGGACAGGGTGGGGAAATGGACTGGGGATGGTGTGGGTGTGGGCTGGTGCCAGGATGTGGTGCAGGA
This sequence comes from Patiria pectinifera, assembly GCA_029964075.1. Classification (NCBI taxonomy): domain Eukaryota; kingdom Metazoa; phylum Echinodermata; class Asteroidea; order Valvatida; family Asterinidae; genus Patiria; species Patiria pectinifera. The sequence continues at coordinate 12,546,545 of CM057145.1, forward strand.
TAGCGTGGGGTTCGAAACCATTACTGATCTAATCCATCATGCTTCACATGGACACTTCAAATCAAATCAAATCAACTCAAATCAACTATTAATCTAGTGTGACACACGTTTTTATTAAGCAAAGTGCGTTTAACTGTAAGACAACAACGCTGCACATTCGTACCTCAGGAGAATCTGGGGGGGGGGGGGTGAAACGGAGATTTGAATTGCATGAGAAAACAGCGCATTCCACCACACTATGATCACGGTCCCCACTTGATGTTTTCAAGAATCACGAGTTTGAAGAGAGAGAGATGGAGAAAAATAAAAAACATATTTTCAAATTTTTGATTTTGAAAATTTAAGTGTGCTTTTCAACCTGATGCGTTAATCGACCATGTATGCTTTTGTTTTGAATGGACCTCAAATCGACCCCTGCGACTCAAAAGTGCAATTTTTGCCCCCCCAAAAAGGGTCTGACGCTGCCAATTTACACATAAATCCTGGAAATTATTTGATTCCTAGATAAAGTCAAATCATACCCAAAGACGAATGTGCACCCTTGTTTAATACCTCCAATTCCACACATACATTTCTTGTTACGTACAAGAGCTAGGCACGCATAACCAATGATTGTATACAGTTCAATGGCATTTCGGTTTTTTGGGATTCTCACCTTTTGGTCGAAAATATATATATATATCACACCCCAATAAACAAAGTCGATTCTTTTTTTGAGGAGGGGTAGGTTGGGGGGGGGGCGCAAAATAATGGGGTGGGGGATTAAAAAAAATAGAAGGGGGCGTTTTTTGTCAGTGGCAGCACAACCCTCACTCGCATTATTTGCATCCATCCCGAAAAAAACATGGCTTCTCTCAAGCATAATATCGAAATCTTTTCATTTAAAAAGCAAACCAGGATCTTTCACCAAGATGATTGGATTTAAAATAATATTAAAGCCGAACAGAAACTCAAACGCCTGCATGCAGTAACTCATGATTTTCACGCCGGATCTAGGGCCCGAACGGGGTATTTTGTGAAAGGGGTCATGTCATACAAGATGTATGTGTGAAACTGGAGTGATTAAGATGTCAGTCTCAACCGCGTTGTCATTATACATACTTTTGACGTTTGGCTTGAGATTGCGATGAGCAATCTGTGCATCACATTTCCAAATAAGGGTGGGATTTGAATTTAGTCATTTCGTGCGGGAAAAATATACGGCACACACACTAATTTTCAGACAGGGATTTAATAGTTAAACTGAAAAAAAGTAAATTAAAGAGAGTATACCAGTCGACGTAAAAGGCTTTAGACCGAGGAATTTGGCAATTTCGGAAAAAATTTGAAATATGGTGGAGTCATTGGATTTGATTGGACGGGATGAGGATGACGTCACGAGAAGTTCTGAATGTTGCCCGAATGAAAGATCGAACGCAGAGCCATAAAAGCATTTCAGCCAATCACGGGCCTCGATTGAAACGAGACATTCGGGACAACTGGCTAATGGGAAAGTGTTTCACTTCCGGCAAATGCAAACGACGGTGTGATTGGACTGTGCGCTTCTGCTGTCATGACAACGCGGGTGAAACTAACACGTTTTGTTTTAATATACAGTTTAATATACATTGACACAATAGCAGCGTGCTCTGAAATTATCACGTGATAAATATACAATATATTAAATATACAATCTGCAATAAACGTATCAGCTAATTGATAAATACTTCAGCACAAAAATAAAAGATTTAAGAATAAAATTCTATTTTAACTTCAGGCACTTAACATTTACAGTAGAATATTATTGTTTTGAAAATACAATAAAATGATATGCACGCTAAAATCACGGTTGTCATTATCTCTGCAGCCTCTTATAGACAGAAACGGGAAATCATTTTAAGTGGCATGAATTTTTACAAGGAAAATGTCAGACATTTTCCTTGTCAAATTGTAAGCTACTTCATATACTCTCCTTATTCAAGCATAGCGTCATCCGGTGGTTTTTTTCACAGAGTTTTAAAAAGGTCTTACTGTATTTCATGAACTTTTCAAAAAAAATACAAGAAAGGGAATTAATAAAAAACAAATTAAAACAGGGGTGTGAGTGACCACAGATGGAAATAGATGAAAACGGATGAAAAAAAATTGTAAAAAAGCTGAACTTTGGATATCTCCTATACTTTTGTACACAGCAAGTGAGGGAAAAAAGCTGAATCCAAAACAAAAATAGCTGAAATCAGTTTTAAAGCTGAGATTTCACACCCCTGTTAATAACAAAAAGAAATCGTAAAAAAAAAAAAATGATTGTCAACATAATTTTCAACTGCAGTATGACAATTTAACTGCCAATTATTTTTGTTTTGTTGAATTTTTATTCATGGAAACCGTGTCCTTTTTCCCCCAGCATCTTCCTAATTCTGCCTATAATGACCGCAGAGAAATGACATACGCCCTCACTACGTCATTAGTAGTTATTTTTCTTACCCGCTTCTACCGAAAATGTACTTTACTGCAAGAAATATACTCCACGAACTATTTTATACAACATGATACATGTACCACTAACCGTAGCAGATAAATCACGTACGTGATTTCTTTTTTTCGAGTGACGAGAGTTCACAACCGCCATTTCTCTACCCACTTCACTAACACAGAACTTTCATTTCAATCAATGCCACAACTTTTGAGAACCGTTCCAAATATATATTCTCTTCTCTCATTGGTCAGGTCCCAATGTGTAAGCAACTTTCATCCAATCAGATTCTATGACATTCATTAGGTTCTTATACATTTCTGTCAGCCATTGGTCAACTTAAAAAAATATTAAAAACGATCGACCAATCACACACTTTGATAATAAATTGCCAGATTCCTCCATGGTTACTCGATTCTTCATCGTCCAATCAAACACGCCCATACACAAATTGTTACGCCAACATTATCACCCTTATCATTCAATATGATTGGACAATTTAGCTGTAAGTCAGCCTATTCAACCAATAAGAGACCCTGTAAAAAATGTAGATTGTTTTTCTATCCAAAGCATTTCGTTAATGCCTTTCGTATCACAATATCTTGGCTATACCGTATCAAAATCTTCAGCCAACTTTTGCCAATCTTTTGTAAAGACAAATTTTGCTAAATCATATGTTTCTCTGATGAAAAATTGACACATTATAAAGACAAGATATTAAACTCAAACGGTGCGTTGTATCAAAGGCAATACGAAGTTAAAACGTGTAAAATATTATACACATATTATTTTAGCAGCATATTCCTTATATTTCTAACGTGCGAATTATTGCTTTGTTCGACTTCAAATTTCCATAAAATGTGCAAAAGTTCACAGCGTGATCACAACAAATTCACACATATTTAAAATATTTATAAGTGCAAGGTGGGTGTTTTTTTTTTAAGTAACTGGCATATGTTTGTGCAGGCACAGCTTCGGTCTACCGCTGAAAGTGGTGTTCACAAAAATGAAATAAAAACATTTAAAAAAAAAAACCAAAAAACCAAAAACAAAAAAATCTGAGTGACGGTTGGTTAAAAACACACTGAACAAAAAAAATAAATAATAAAAAGTCGAATGAATAATTTGTATATATCAGAAAATTTGGGGGTGTTTTTTTATAATGCATTTGCGTAGAAGGTAATGTGAGCATATTAATTGTGAAAATCATGCATAAAAGTGCCTAGAAGTGCAATTTAAAATTTTGTGCGACTAATTTTGTGAGCAAAAAGAACACAAAGTTTTAATATTGTTATTACTAAGCTGCATATCCCATGCTCTTAACTTTAATCTGTGTGTGTGTGCATCGAGTGGGGAATTTTTTTATTGATCTTAGTTTTCCCCAAATTAAGATAACGCTTCATGGATTTGAAAATTCAGAACTTGAAAATGAAATGTTGCCAAGGTGTAAGTGGGACGGGGACATTTTTTTTGTAACAGATCTCATATGGAACCTAACGGACTGCCCTAATTTTTGTGTCTATAAAAAAAAAAATAACTTTTACAATGTTTTCTTTAAAAAAAATAATAGTAGAACAAACAGACTGGAAACAATTTTTGAAAAGTCTGAATGACTACACTAAAAAAGTATCTGTCAAGTAAATAGAAATTTAACTTAAATTTGATTATCTATGACTTTTATTTTGTGAAATCGTAACTCCGTTTTTCCTTAAAATTGGTTTGATTGTATTTTTGGGGTATAAAAAAAAAAGATGTACAAAATAAATATGCAGATTATTATGAAGGATCAAAGTAGGCCTTTCAAAAATAAATTTAAAACAAATTGATTCTCAGGTTTGCATTTTTTTCTGGTTTTGGTGGGAATTCATAATTTGTTTTTGTAAATGAGCAAGGGATGTGCAGCTCAATTTTTACAATTTTCACATGTTTCTCACTGTTACACTCAGTCCACAAAAAAAAGACTAAACTTTACTTCCAAAACAATTTAAAATTTAAGACTGTGAAACATTAAATCCTTTGCATGAGATTTTGTTGTTCTTTGAAAGGGGTCATCAATGGGGCATATTAGCTAGATACAAATATGTGAAAACTTTTTAACATGATAAATGGTCTGAATTTATTTATAGGATTTTTTTTCAAAATATTATGACGAAGCAATTATTCATAAGATGGAATTTTGCGTCGGGGTGATGTAAGTCAGATTAGGTTTTGCCCTTCACCGACGTATAAACACTGTATACTCAGATGAATCAAGTTGAGCTAGTTTCCCTCGACCCCTGAGCTCATTGGGTACAGACCGTCAAAAAAGGGCGCTTAAGACATCAGTAAAAATTAATTTTGGACTTGAATTATCTTGAAAATCTTTAAATTCTTGATAAAATTTGATTGTGATCTTCATAACAGTATATTGACAAAGGAGGGGCTAAGTCATCTGTATTGAGGAAATCCATTTTCAAATTTCATCTTTTTCACAGTACATTGACAAGGGAGGGGCTAAGTCAGCTGTATTCAGGAAATCAATTTTCAATTTTAATGACGGATTTTTAATTTTTTGGTTGGATTAAGTAATAACCCAGTTCGTTATCTTATCGTTAGCAGTTTTTACACCTAGTCAGTTTCCCCAGGTGGTTTATTCAAAGTTTATGGCTTCTGACTAGCGCCCCTTGAACAAAGATATTGACTAATTGGGGGGACTGCCAATACATGGCTGGATAGCTCAGTTGGTAGAGCACAGGAACAGTTATCCGGAGGTCGCAGGTTCAAGCCCTGCTCAAGTCAATTTTTTTGCCAAACTTTTCAAAAGCGGTTACTAACAAGTGAGGGTTTAACTCAAGGTGATTAACCATTCTCCAGGACGCTCTTACCCTAACCCAGCCTCTACTAGTGATTGGATCATGCTTATCCGGGGATTATCTGGCCGGGCCTTAATCCTTGGGGTTAACTTTCTTGTTCTTGCTGACCTTGAGGACCATGAACACGATGAGGACGACGATGACTATCAAGGCCAGGACGCCCACGATGATTCCGGCCACCGCTGCCACCGTCAGACCTGGAGACGGAAGGGGAGAAAAAACCCGAGAAACATGCCGGTCAGGGGTAGTATAGCTGGGGCGGGGTGGGGGTGTGGAGGTTCAATTAAAAAAAGTATAGTAGTTCCGAAGCAAACTCTCAGATTTCATCCAGGGCAATAAATGATGCAGCAAGACCTTTGTGCAACTTCACTGGTCAGCTCTTTTCTCATGTGTAGTATGTGTGGGACTGAAAATGGACCGTAATTGCCTGCAGAAGTCCCGCATGCGCACTAGTTTCCCCCATTTTTCGGGGGGAGATTTCAGCCGATTCCCTAGATGTTGTTCCTGACAAGTCCGTAGGCGATATTTTTGGTCGTGATAGCACCCTCTCGCTGCAGTGGTTTATCGTGGCGGCGGGTAAGCGCGTATCAAACCATAACAACGTCTAGCCCCTAGACTAGAATGAGAGAGTGATCGAAAGTGCAGAAATTTGAAATCGGGACAACACTTTATTTTTGTTGAAGATAAAAACAATTGCGCTACTTACCAACAATAGGAACTATGCCTGGAAGACAAGGGAGAAAAAATGAAATGAATAAATAAGTGTGAATATATCTTCTAATTCAAGTTTTTGGCAGGCAAAATCCATGTATTAAAAGGTAGAGTATATCATTTGTCCTTTGTGCATTTTTGTTTTGTTTTAAGGTACAAAAGTGCTCAAAATCTAAAGAAGGGTGCTTAACATTTAACCTGATGAACTTTTAGCTCGGTGAATGCTGTATATTCCGAGAAAACAATATTCTAGGATCTCGATTTCAATTCAAAATTTGTTGAGTCATGTTTTGAATTGAACCCGAAATTAGCGTCTGGGACACGTTCTCATTCACTTAATTGCAGCTACGCAATGTTACGCACTGACCTGACGAAACTATAGCAACCATGCGCATGTGTGTCGTGTCAATGCTTGCGCGCACCCATTCACGGCTTCACAGAATTAAAACCAAACTAACAGAAATTTCCACAAATGTGTCTTTAAACGCATCTTTGGAAATAGCCTTCTTTTATTGTTTTCTTCGAAATTATAGCGTGTCAGAAAGACTAATTTCACAGTGAGTTGAGTGCCATTACAATCTTTAATCCAAGAATGCTTTTTAACAATAATTGAGTCAGTTACTTTTTGGATAGCTGCAAACGAAATACCCTACTTTTAAACTGTTTTAGCATGGTATTTATGACACCCAAATACAAATTCTATTAGAAGCACTAACACTGTTACATTGTTGTGCATTTGTGAAAAACCATCACTAAAACTAAATCGGTGACATACAAAATCAGTTTCAGAAAGCACTGACTTACCTTTATTTGGGTCAACCACTGGAACATTTTCAAAAAGAACACAGAAAAAGAAAAGAATATAAAACAAACAAATGAATTTCCCAACAAAACTGTGAACACTTTAATTTTTATCATATCTGCTGATAAATTTTTTTTTACGTACGTGTCTATTAGTGCCATATCCATCATTCCCCACATTAAGTTTCTAATCCAACAGTACTACGTTGTACTACATACTGTTTATTCAGAGAAAAATTAAAAAAAACCATTGCGTGCGCGAGCGATACACAGAGTGACAGGCAGGGTGGTTTGGGGCAGTACAGGGAGTAACAGGCAGCGCAGTTTGGGGTGGTACAGGGAGTATCAGATGGGACAAATTGGGGGCAGTGCAGGGAGTAACAGGCAGGGTGGCTTGGGGCAGTACAGGGAGTAACAGGCAGGGTGGTTTGGGGCAGTACAGGGAGTAACAGGCAGGGTGGTTTGGGGCAGTACAGGGAGTAACAGGCAGGGTGGTTTGGGGCAGTACAGGGAGTAACAGGCAGGGTGGTTTGGGGCAGTACAGGGAGTAACAGGCAGGGCGGTTTGGGGCGGTACAGGGAGTAACAGGCAGGGTGGTTTGGGGCAGTACAGGGAGTAACAGGCAGGGTGGTTCAGGGCAGCACAGGGAGTAACAGGCAGGGCAGTTTGGGGCAGTACAGGGAGTAACAGGCAGGGTGGTTTGGGGCAGTACAGGGAGTAACAGGCAGGGTGGTTCAGGGCAGCACAGGGAGTAACAGGCAGGGCAGTTTGGGGTAGTACAGGGAGTAACAGGCAGGGTGGTTTGGGGCAGTGCAGGGAGTAACAGGCAGGGTGGTTTGGGGCAGTACAGGGAGTAACAGGCAGGGCGGTTTGGGGCGGTACAGGGAGTAACAGGCAGGGTGGTTTGGGGCAGTACAGGGAGTAACAGGCAGGGTGGTTTGGGGCAGTACAGGGAGTATCAGGCAGGGTGGTTTAGGGCAGCACAGGGAGTAACAGGCAGGGTGGTTTGGGGCAGTACAGGGAGTAACAGGCAGGACAATTTGGGGCAGCGCAGGGAGCAATAGGTAGTGCGGTTTGAGGCGGTACAGGGATAATGGGTTCAAGCACACAGTGCACACTAAACATACCTCCTCCGTTGTTCACGTCGAACGCCGTGGCAAAGTCGGTGAGATGGCTGGTCTGGCAGGTCACGGCATCGCCCGCCCGTGCTTGCTTCGTCGTCAGACCCTTCTTACTCCACATCTTGTCGCCATCGTCGTAGTACAGGCAGATGTGTTTGCCATCTATCTGCGGGAACGTGATCTCGATGGGATCTGGTATGTCCACAACATTATAGGCGATTCCTGGTGAAAGATCAAACTTCATTAAAGGCCATGTCAGAACTGAACCTAGCTTTACGGTATCCATGGCGTCAGCGCACAAGTACCCCCTCGACGGTGAGAAAGGGAGAGTTGGGGGAGACCACTGGGAGAGACATTCCAACAAAATGCGTTCAACTCTTGCGAAATTAACTACGTGAAAAGCTGACTCGACATTACACATTTGTTCAGTATAAACAAGCCCTTAGGCTGGCATAAAAACCAAACTCCACAGATATTCGGAACAAATTTAAAGATGATGATGTTTCCATACCTGCCAACATTAAAAAGTCAGAAAGAGGAACAGCTAGGGTGCCTATGCATCACACACGGTGAGCGGCGCAGGCGCGCGCGCGCTAATGGGTTGGGTCCAGGGGCAATCATACAAAGTACATGTACATGTACATGTGCCTAAAATGTTACATGATATCCAGAACCAGACCCAACAGACACTAATCTTATTTAGTGGATAATTTTCTGAATTTTCCAGCCGGTTTTTGCTGATCAATTTTTTTTTACAATTTAAGAATAAATGACTGCTGACTTACATGCTTCACAGTTAATCACATGTAGATATTCAGTCACAGTATACATTTTACATCATCACTGTACAAGCAGTGACAAGTACAATTTTATTTGGAAAAGTTTGTACATCATTGTACGGTGAACATAGGCCTGTTACAATACACATTTGCCATTTCTAAATTTTTCACGATATTCTTCTCGAAATTTTTGACTCCATCGCAGCTTTTTCTCCATCCTCTTGGTCCACGTTGCAGTTAAGATGCTCATACAAAAACATTGACAAAAAAAGTGCGACTCAGCACCGTCAAAATATCAACGAAAAACCACCGAAGACTTTGAAGAAACAACGTGTGTGGAAAACAAACATGGCATCAATACGTCCACCGCGCCGTGCCTGGCCCGCGCTTAATTCAGTAAGCATGCAAGAGAGGCAGTACACCAGACGGATGACGTAGCAGGTCTCAGTATTGGCTGCGGCTAGGTTGTGGCTGATCGCACAAGCCTGTGCGCGTGTACGGCTGCAGCTGCAGCCTATTCGGACATGGCCTGTTCGATGACGTTTGAGTCTGGTTTACGTCCCTTTCGTCGTACATAAGAGCGAGGTGGATTACAATAAAACATTTTTCTCGGACAAGTGCGCGACGGGGCCGGGGCATTTTTTAATTTTTTAAAAAATTAATGTGTATTATTTCTTCTCTCGCAACTCGGAAAATCGGGACGTTCCGATTTTCGGGCACTTTTTATCTCCGAAATCGGAACAGTTCCGCCTAAATCGGAACAGTTGGCAGGTATGTGTTTCTTTTGGCATCTCTAAATATTGGTCATGACAAACTGTCCTCTTTTTTTCTTGAGAGTGGGAAGGGGTGTGGCCTTTTTTCTTTTTTTGGGGGGGGGGTCAGGTCACATACCATTCTCATCCTGCATGGTGATGGAGCGTATCGGTCCAGATAACGGTTGTGTCCTGCTGGTTTCGCTGTTGAAGTCCTCAGTGTCGTCATATTCCTCGACGTTCAGCGTGACGCTGGTACCGATGTGTCTGAAAAAAACCCAACATTTTACACATTTTAACAATTACGTTCACCATGATACTTTGAGTTTCATCCAAGAAAAAAAAATGCCTTTTCTAAATTGTTTTTTGTCAAGCAATACAAAAGTTATTCACTTTTGAATGTGACATTGACTAAAAAAAATTAAATAGGCCCATATTTAATTGTTAACAGTGTTGGAGTTTGCATAATGGCCGGTTTTGAATAGCGCCCCCTGTTTTAGAAGATGGTACCAGCCCCCCCCCCTTCCCCCCACCCCCATTTGATTTTATGGAGGCCAAGTGTCCAGTGAAAAAAACGTGTTGACATTTCAGCACGGGTGTTCCCCCCCAAAAAAAATGCTGGATACGCTTCTGCTGCACCAACAGAAGATGCCGTTTACCGACCAAGTGTCCCTTTTCGGTGATCCCCCCCCCCCAGTCTGAAAACCGTTCCGCCGTCAGTGGGGACGTATAAAATTGGAAGATATGGTGCTTCCGCAAACCTAACATCCATAAACAAAAATTGTTACGCCCCAGAATGAAGTCAAAGCTGATTACGAAACCAGTGTTGGAAAAATGGCCTGATTTGTGAATCAAAGGCTGTGTTTGAATTTGGGCGATTCACAATGTAGTGCGCCACCAAGAGTTTGCCACGGAGAGTTCATTTTTCCCAGTGCATTGTGGGAGATGGTGGACAAATTCACAGTGCGGGACATTTGAAATTGTTAGTTTTTCCGGTTAGCAGTTTCATATTAATGTGTGATTCAAGTATCTGTTTGCCCTTTTCTTTTCTTTTTATCAATATGGTGTTTTTTTGTAAGGCGGCAGAACGCTATGCCACAATCTATAACATAAATTAGCTCAAGTTGTCTACTGACATATGTCTTGTTGACTGTAAACTTGAGAAATGGACTCTCCATGGCAAACTCTTGGTGGCGCACTGCATTGTGAATCACTCGAATTATTGACTACGGCTGGAAAAAACACACGGGTCTATTTGAAGCGGCTGCAGCCGCTGCCATAGGCATTTGTGTTATTTTAAGCCGTAGCCGTGCAATTTGGACGCGGCCTTACTCGAGGGATGGAGGGAACTTGAGCATGGTGGTGCCAGCCTGGATAGCTTGGGAGGCTTGCAGGGTGAGTCTCTTGATGTGAACGGTGCTGCGGCCTGTCGGGGTGGTGATGCTGTCTCCCTCAGCCAGCCCACGACCAGCGTGAGTGGTGATCTGTCTCATCATCATCCTGAAAACGGTAAATTTCAACAATTATTATGAGTGTCAAAGGTAGGATAGCACATCAAGGGGTATGTCAAGGTACCAAAGTATTGTTACGAGAAAGAGAACACAGAGAATCTGGGTTCTTTGGAGTCCTCAGGAGGTTGAGTGAGGGGGGGCCCTCAACCTCCTGAGGACGGACAGAGCACACTGTCCGAAACGTCGAGTTCTACACTCAACCGACCGGTTCTTTTCAGAACCACACTTCTTCCAAGAAGAGATATCTTTCCACATGGTGTTACCCGCACACTTTATAATTTATCTCATCCGCCATGCAAAGCTTCAAGTCATGTATATGTTATGTTGTGGTGGGTTGGGATGGATTACATGTAGGTTGGGTTGGGATGGGTTGGGTTGGGTCGGGATGGATTAGGTTAAGCTGGGTTGGGTTGGGTTGGGTTGGGATGGGTTGGGCTGTGGTGGGTTGGGTTGGGTTGGGATGAGTTGGGATGGATTAGGTTGGGCTGGGATGGGATGGGTTGGGTTGGGGTGGGTTGGGTTGGGTTGGGTTGGGTTGGGTTGGGTTGGGCTGGGGTGGGTTGGGTTGGGTTGGGTTGGGTTGGGTTGGGTTGGGATGGGTTGAGTTGATTTTGGTTGGGTTGATTTTGGTTGGGTTGGGTTGGGATGAGTTGGGTTGGATAGGGTTGTGCGTGGTTTGGTTGTGTTGTGTTGGGTCTATTAGTTTTAGCTTGGGCTATGGTGAGATGGGTTGGGCTCTGCTGGGCTGTACTGGGCTAACATAAGCTGAGATAGGGCTTTACAATGTGCAAGGCAGGACCAAGTTGGGTTGTGTCAGGCCAGACTAGTCCAAGCCAGGGTTCTGACCTGCATCTGCGGATGAGGTCCCTGCTCTCCTGCGTGTCTGGCGTCAGATCCATCAACACCTCGCCGATCTTCTTCAAGATGCTGTCTCTTGCATCCCCGTCAAACTCCTCCGGATTCAGCTCCAGGTAGGAAGTTAACATCGTCTGGATGTTGTTCAAGGCATCAACTGTACAAAAGGGGAAAGTTACTTCAATCATTGAGCATTAAAGAAACCCCAGACACTTATCCTAAATGAATTTTCATTTTCAGCTTCACGATGCATCAACGAAAAAAAGGTGGAACATATTCAAATGGAATTCTAAATGATTTGGCATAATATGACCCTTCTGGGAAAATTGTGTAATGATGTACTTATGTGTCAAAAAAGACATGTCCTACTTTTGATCATTAATAACTCTCTTGTTAACCAATGGAATTAATTCAAAATTTTAGATCATGCAAACAAGGCATGACAATTGTATTGAGCGAGTTTTTTGTGCAAGAGAGTGAGATTATATAACACCTTTTTTGTGGAGCAATTATGCCCCCCTCCCAAAAAAATAATACAAATCAACTTTACTTTTAGCTTCCATTTCTTCCACAAGGAAAGAATCCAAGTCGACCGCGACGGAATCCCACTGCGAGACGTCCAAGTTGGGGAAATCGGACGTGGCGTTGAGGAAGTACGCATGGTGCCTGTCGCGGGCTTCTTCGTAAGCGCCGCGCCGGCGACGCCTGCCGGTGCTGTCTTTGGGACCGTACTTGACCAGCATGCCGTTCTGGTGCACGGCGCCGACAAAGTCTCCTAGAGTTAGAATTACAAGAAGGGGGTAGCAGGTGGTAGTGTAAGGAATCAAATTGGGAGTGATCTTTGTGTTTACAAAGAAGCTCCGCTATTAAAGTGTACTATTAAGATAAAGATTTACGGTGGCACGATGTGACAAATCTCTTTAATGAGTTTGTTCCAGACAGTATGCTCTACTCATTGTCAGGAGGCTGAAGGGATTCCAATGGATGAAGGGAGGTTATGTGGTGTGACTGGAAGCAGTGAAGCAAGTGAAGGGTGCAACCGTTGAGCAAGGGATGCTGGCTGATCAGTGAGGCATCCATTCAGTCTTCTGATGACGGGCAGAGCATACATAGGCCTATATGCTGTAATTATTTGAAGACTGTCTTCTTTCAAACCTTATCCAGCAATGAAGGGTACAAGGTCTGAACTGGTTCTCAAAATTGCATTCTTGAGAAATTGGGCACGACATATTAGACCCGAAAGTTGCTCTCTCTTTTAATGGAGTTGAGAGATCATCTTCAAAGGGAAATATCACCCAAAAGACATTGGTTGACCCCTGCCCAGGAGAATAGCGTAGAACTGTGCGGAATATTCGATCACCAACTGAATATCTGCATAGCATTTTTCGATACAAATATTCAAAAAAGTGGCAGCGGTCTCGAGGAGACGATGACAAACTTACTAGTTGTGTGGTTTTATTATTTGCCATAAAGCGACACACTTTTGTCGAATGCCACTTTCATGCATTACAAGAACGATTTCATGATGAATATGTGCTCGAATTTCCTCTTAAAATGGGTCAAGTATCAAAAACTCTGTATTATTTGAACAAATCTTCTAGTTATTTTTTTTGAAAAAGTGCAGGTGCATGCAAATCCCAATCGGAGGCCAATTCAAAAGCTTGTGTATGTTTAACTTGATCAGTGTATGTGAAAAAAATTGAATAATTGAATATTCGATCAAGTCCAAGTTTGAATAATCGAATACTAGAGTATTCGAAATGGCACAGCCCTAGTATAGTGATATTCGACATTGAATACCAGAGGGCCATAAACACAAATAGCGATTATTATGTATTTCCCATCAGGCCTTAGGGCCCTGTCACACTTCTGCATATCCTAATTTCTTATGAGTTGCGCATTGACATTTTTTTCATACGCAGTCGTACGCACAATACGCACCTCATATGCATCTCTATCGTTTTGTGTAAGTTTTATATATGCAGGCATATACGCATGGTGCGGCCCAGTACGCTGGATAGCTTTGGGCATGCTCAAAACTACGCTGCGTACGCTGTTACGCAGGTCATAAGTTATAAATACGCAGCGTATCGGTCCCGCATCGGTCGAGCGCGGTACAAGTACGCTATGTGTTCAAGGGGGATAAGCTGTTCATACGCGGTAATACGCTGACCTCCTATATTGGACGTATACATAGCGCACTTGCAGCGCAGATACAACGCCCGCTGAACGAACTCATATCGAATGCCGACGTATTGCATGAATTAGTACCGCTCGTCCTGCGAGCGGGCAGCGCATTGTACTTATTCGTAACTTATGAGAAACGCACAAAAAGCGAACTTGCGCACTGCATACGCAACTCATACGCAGTGGATGCGCTGAATTCGTTACTTGTTCGCTAGATGTGCGTCGCACGTAAGTCAAAGTAATCAAAAAATTTCGACGTTTTTGATCGTACGGCTGCGTATTGAAAAATTTTGATAAGGAACTCATAAGGAATTGGGATACGCAAAGGTGTGACAGGGTCTATAATTAGAAAATATTCATTACCTTTCTGGACCGATTCCAATCTTGCGTTTTTCACTGCCTCAATGCCTTGCTCGGTAGCCTCCTTGACCTGCGCTATACCCTCCTGAGAGACGACCTGGCAGCTGCGGGTCTCGTCACACACCTAAATACACACGACGAAAAAAAACAATTGTCGGTGATTTAAACACCATTACTCCTTGTTATAAAATTTGTGACCCACTCCAGGAAAAGGTGATATAAGTTGTAAAAAATAAAATTCAAGTTATATACACGACTGGAAAGCCTGCAATGTAAGCTTTCATTTGGTATATGACACAGCTCTATAGCCCTTCTCGTTGTGGAGATATAACGAATTTGCATATTAATTAGTTCCATGGAGTTCAAATTACACAACTGAGAAAACAGGCTTTGAAATAGCTGGCTCTGTTGTAGATTTGGGCATGAAAAGCTCATTTTTAATATCTAAGCAACCAACATGTTCCTGTTTTTACGATCACTTTTAAACTGTGGATGTTGACTCTACAATGATTACTTTCAATGATTTTTGGGAAAAGGAGACTTTTTGAAACCAGATTACAATCTTTTGGCTAATTTGCATATTGATTAAACTTATAGTTTTTGGATGTAAAATAAAGAGAACAATACACACAAAATAAGGTTTTTTTCCCCTTTATTCATCGAAATCAACATTTCTGTGAAAGAATCCTTAAACATTAGGTATCAAAGATGTCATTTAAGACAAAAAAAGGAATTTGGATTTTGACCGAAAATTTCACCACGCGACTTATATCACCTTTTCCTGGAGCGGGTCGCATTTATTATCTAAAGCTCTGGACATCATGAATATGCATAACGCAGTGAGGGTGTCTTCTTTTGATACTGTCCGATCTCGTTTGGGAAAAAAAAAATTCACCGCCCGGCCTGGCACTTACCTTTACTATGATGGCTACTGTCGCGGCACCGGGTACTTCCACGGCTCGGTCCTGGTTCAGCCTGGACTGGTCACTGGCCGAGGTCGTCAATACCTGACGCTTTCTGGAATCGGCCGAGGGGGCCACGAATGCCTTGTAGCTCAGCTGGCCTTCTCCCATGCAGCCCACGATATTGATGTCGATCTGAAAAACAGAGAGATACTGACAATTTTAAAGGTATAGTCCATCATTTGTTATTTGTGCATCTTGTTCGTTTGAAGCAACAAAAGTGCTCAAAATCTAAAGAAGGGTGCTGGACAACTAACCTGATGAAGTTTCAGCTCAGCTTCAGCTGTATATTTCCAGACAACAACATTCTAGGATCTCGATTTCAAATCAAAAGTTGCTGAATCATGTTTTGAATTGGCCCTGAATTCAGCGTCTGAGACACATTCTCACTGAGCCAATTGCAGCTAAACGAACTACTAACGGAAATTTCAGCGGTGCTTCGATTTCTTCAAAATGACAGCTTGCCAGAAAGAATAATTTCACAGGGAGTTTAGTCCCCTTACAATCTTTCAACCAAGAATGTTTTTGAACAATAATACGCCAGTTACTTTTGGGATAGCTGCACATGATGGACTCTGGCTTTAAGCTTTTCCCAAATTTTGTTTGCTTCTTGGACCCACACTGAAAGCAAAAACAACAAAAATTAACTAAATGGCATTTTCTTTTGACAAATATGCAAACCCTTAGTTTTGTGTCATTTAAAACACATGTAGATCGAAAATATTGGTCATAAAGGGTGCTGTAAAGTTAAGTGTGGTTATACTATTCACCAATGCGATGTGTGTACTCAGTGCTGAACAGCACCTGATTTTCAGGAAGTGCTGCGACGCATTGCACCCCGAGTTACGTGTAACATGCCGCAACTCGCGACGAGTCGTATGATCCATTTTACAAAAATTGCTATGATGTGTTCAACGCGTGGTAAGTTCCTTGACATGTTTGTCAAAGAAATTTGATTCGTTTTTCACATCTAAAAATTCAAATTTAGTGGCACTCATTGTGAGGCTAGAGTAAAGGAAAGACTTTATAACCAAAAAAATTGTTTGTAAAAAAATGTGGATTAAAGCTAGCTGGTGTATATTATTTACTGTTTGCCTAAGTTCCAACATATTACTATCAATACTAGTTTTACTGCCATAGTATGCTGATGTTATTTCACGGTTACGAAAAATACACGAGACTGTACGTACGATTTCAAAAACTTGATATGAGCTGATAAGTTGCAGCTCGCATCCTGTGACGCCTTTGTAAATGGTGATGGTCGTAGCGCCTGACGTCAGCGTGTTACCATTGCTATCCTTAGCAGTAGCGGAGATGGTGTAGTCACGACCAGCTGACAAAACACCTGCAGCAAAACCAAGTGATACAATGTAAAAATATTGACTGCTTTGGAGTGGTATAGTATGTAAATATTGACTGCTGTGAGTGGTACAGTACACAAATATTGCCTGCTTTGAGTGGACCAGTGTACAGATATTGACTGCTTTGAGTTAAGTGGTTTATAATTTTTGACGGCTTTGAGTGGAAAAGTACACAAATATTGCCCGTTTTGAGTGCTAAAGGGCAAGTACACGAATATTGCCTGTTTTGAGTGGTATTGTACACAAATATTGCCTGCCTTTGGTGGTATATACTGCCCTGCTTTGAGTGCTGTTGTACACAAATATCGACTGCTTTGAATGAAGTCAAAGGGTTTAAAAATATTTGAAATTTCACCCAAAATAAAATAGGTACATCATGTATAAAAACGCACATAGACAAGGCCTTTCAGTAGCTATGGGCAAACATGTTTGGTTACTGTGTGTATAATTGTTTTTTGGCTGTGATTAGATTTATTTGGGCGAAATTTGAAGAAACAAATTACCGCCTGAGATTTTAATAACAATAATAATAACAACAGCTACTTATAAAGCTAAGATCTTAGAATGCGCTTTACATTATTTTTACCTCTGATCATTGGGCCAATGACACATTCCAAAGACAAAGTCAGCTCCTTGGGGAGTATACAGCTCGATGCTGCCATATCGGCGCACAACAGTTAAAATCAACCACAATAACAATCTCTGCCCTCACAGGTACCCATTTACCCCTGGGTTGGGAGAAGCAATGATGGCGTAGCACACCACGGTCCAGTGGTTACGGTGTTTGACTCATGTACGATGGTACGTGGGTTTGAACCGTGCCGGGAACATGGTGTTTGTGCCCTTGGGCAAGACACTTAACTACAATTGCCTCTCTCCACCTAGGAGTATGCATGGGTACCTGTGAGGGTAGAGGACCGAATGTGCGCTGATATCGGCTGCTGCGTGGTCTCGTGGCCTGATTAAGGAGTGGTTTATAACATTATAGAATGCCATATAACAAAGGATAAATCTGAGTTGGAAGTCCAATGATTTACTGAGCCAAAATTTACCCAATAAAAAAAATGGCGTCCTGACAACCCTGATAAGTTGGCAGGCGCATAATCTTTGACAGCGGATGGAAAAAAAAAATTCCTACCGTCTTTAAATTTCACTGACCTGCGGGGAGACTGAAGCTGGCCGTGGCGGTGTCCGGCTTTTTGACGATACTCGTGGTGGCGCCCTGCACCGTTTCCTCCAGGACGCGCCACTCAACGCTCTCCACCAGCGCGGCTTTGCGGATCCGGGCGTTGACGACCACGCGCCTGGACGGCTTGAACATGCCCATGAAGGGTGCTTGCAGCTTCATCTAGGCACGATCACACAAAAAAAATTGTGTTATTTGAAAATGGTGGCTAAAGTTGAGGCCAGGGATGATTAAGGCCAAAATAGCCATGTCAGAATTACTTAATGACTATGGCTGCCACTTCCCATAGACCTGGGTGTTACTCTTAGACGTAGCCAAGTAATTTGGACACAGCCCATATTAAGCCCCATCATTTTTGTACTTCTTCCTCGTAAGGCCAAGCAAAATAATACACCAGCTTCTTGTCCCTGCCCGCTTCTTTTTTCCCCGCTTTTCTCCTTTTTCTTCTCCTTTTTTTCTTAATTATACACTTCCGATAAATTTTGACTGATAATAAATTTGTTCAAAATCCAGTAGAAAGGGAGACGGGTCCTGTGGCAGTGTTGTAGGTCTCGAGACCGGTCTCGGTCTCGGTCTCGAGACCACTTTTTGCTGGTCTCGGTCTCGGTCTCGGGAGCTGTGGTCTCGGTCTTGGTCTCGGTCTCGGCCCCTTTGGTCTCGATATTTTGGCTGGTCTCGAGTCGAGACCAGCCAAAAAGTGAGGGGGGGGGGCGGATTCCGCCCCGGCCCTTTTAGGGTTAAGTAAAGAATCAGTTGAGGGCAAATGTGACTGCAGTGTGATGCTAATAGACATGTCTCTCTTCACTTTGTGAGTGAGGCATAGTCCAACAACCATTGCTCCTCTTCTTATTTTTCGTTTTTATTGTGGGATGGTTTGTTGAAACAAGCACTTTATAGCCATCCTCATTGATTCCAAATACAACTGGGATTAAAATCTTATGAATCAAGATTGAAACATTATTCTTGCCGTCAGATTTTTTGTTTTGAATATGGGAAACAATTCAACTCTTTTTCCCCAGAATTATTGGTGATTTTTTTTCGATTTTTTCAATTTTTCCTTTATTCGTGGAGGTGGGAAAACATTTTTTTTCATTATATTTATTAATGGATATTCATCAATTCGTAGACCGTTAAATTGGTATTAGTGGTGGACAGCTGAATTTTGTTATCTCTTTATTAAAATAGACACGACTTGGGAATAGAGAATGCAAATTACATGAAATTTTCAGAGTTACTATTCAATAACATGTTCTTTATCCCAATCATATTTTTTTTTACAAAATGGAGGGTGCCATTTTTTTTATCATACTGTCACTTTCTTTTTGACTCGCCATGTAGTCATCTTTTCATCTGTGATGAACACAAATTGAGCTACTGCCATGGTCACACAAAAATAGAGTCTAATTGCCTGCCTTGTCTCCTTTCTAAATGTCAATTGCGTTTGCATGAGTCGAGAAGACTTTTGCTCCATTAATCGCTAAATGCAGTTTACGGCCATCGAAATAAATGAATGAAATATTGGCAATATGTTGTACATGTACTTGTAAATTACTGAAATACTTAAGTAAATCGTCCCGGCATAGTAGCCGATGCGGGTGATACGCTGGTACAAAACACAAAATAGGCGTGCGCACGCAGCCATGAATCCTAAAAGTACATCTCGCCCAACACATTCAGTTTGTGACAGCGCCCTTCTATTGTGTCGGCCTCATTCTCAAATAGGCTAATGGCGATGATGACGGCGGGCAGATTAACAGAAGATAGATGAGGCAAATATGGTTCATCGATCTTCTATAGTGTATGTAATGGTATTGACATTATACACAAATAAAGTGGCATTACATTTCAGCCTAAGCCAGGCCTCTCTGGCGACCCCCTCTCAATTGTGTTCCATTAATCGCTATATAGTGTTTACGGCCATCACAATAAACTATTAATATATTGGCAATATGTCGTACTTGTTGATCACTAAAATATTCAAGTAAATTGCCCAGCAAAGTAGCCGATGCGGGTGATACGATGGCACGGTACAAAACACAGAGAGGCGTGGGCACTGAGCCATGAATCCTAAAAGTACATCTCGCCCACCACATTCAGTTTGTGACAGCGCCCTTCTATTGTGTCGGCCATATTCTCAAATAGGCTAATGACGATGATGACAGTGGGCACATTAACAGAAGATATAGGCCCTATTAGGCAAATATGGTTCATCGATCTTCTACAGTACATGTAATGGTATTGACATTAAACAAAAATAAAGTGGCATTACATTTCAGCCTTAGCCAGGCCTTCTTCAGAGGTAAATGACAGAGGAACAAGAAACAAACATGTAGGTGGCACACAAACATGCAGGGTTGGAAGGAGAATCACAAGAGGGATGGGGGGGGGCAGACCAATCCATATCTGGCTACCATCTCTCAATTTTTGGGTCTACATGTGCAAGTCTATATTTCATGACGGAAATTTTAAATAATAAATCAATGTTTTCTTGCTCCAAAATTTTTTGGAATCAGGTTTACAAGGAGATTTAATGTAAAATTAAAGCTGCTTTTAAATATCCGTTGGTAGTCATTGCTGAAACCAAGGGGTGGCTGTGGAGTTTAGGGTCCTGTAACAGTTTAGTTCGTATTACAGATGAAACATCCACCTTTAACTTTTTACTTTTGTCAAGTTTCAACATTGCAAAAAACTAGTTCAAATCGTCGTACTCCTAAGTTTGAGTTTCTTCATCAGATTGACACTTTATAGTAGTTAAACAATATATTGAAAAAAATGTGTTTTTAAAAAAGTGGCAACAATATATGGAGTTCATCAAATTAGGTTTTCCCCTTCTTTAAATTCGGTTGTTTCCATTTTTTTAAAAATTGATTGTGACAATAACAAATTATGTTGCCATGTTGTAATTTATGGTATGAAGCAAACATGAAGAGCACTCGCATGACACAATTAAGCAGGTACAAGTGATTCCTAGCTTTCAATCACTTCCTTCACATCCCCATCACATCATCATCTCAAGGACAGACTGTTCACCTGTCATTAGTGTCTTGTTTTTTTATTTACATTATTGTTATTTATTATCTGCGGTCTCGGTCTCGGTCTCGGACCATTTTGGTCTCGGTCTCGGTCCGCCCTGAAGGGGCTGGTCTCGGTCTCGGTCTCGCAACTTCAGGTCTCGGTCTTGGACTCGGTCTCGGGCTATCCGGTCTCGACTACAACAGTGTCCTGTGGACACAAAACACTCAGCGACAGAGTGGAGAAAATGGAAGAATCAATCCATCACCTTGTAAATCAGCCATCTTTGAAAACAACAAAAAACAGGCTGCCTCCTCCCTTTTAATAAAAAATAACAGTCCAGATGAGCAACTCGTGTTTTTTGTATTACCTGTGGGGGATCCCCATTGTCAACCTCCACCATCACCCTTGCAGTGGCCTCCCCCTCATCCTGAGACCGACGCACGGTGACAACGAAGGTGTACGACCCGACGCTCAGGCTACTTGGGGTCACTTCCAAGACAGACTTGTCCAGGGCGGAGGGTAGTCCAGTGCAGACGGAACTTTCCCCGGTGTTCTGGTCAAAAGATGAAGATACAAATAAACACGAGTTAATTGGGGTTGGAAGTCATGAATGGTGTCCTCATAAGTAAATCGTAAGTCATCACAAGTCGATCACAAGTCATACATGTCATAAGCCATCACAAGTCTTAACGAGTTTGTCACAAGTTATTACTAGTCAATCCTGCATCAATCTCAAGCGAATCGCATGTGAATCACAACTCACAAGTAATAAAAAGTCAATCACAAGTCAATCACAAGTCAATCACAAGTCAATCACAAATCAATCACAAGTCAATCACAAGTCAATCACAAGTCAAGTCATTCACAAGTCAAGTCATTCACAAGTCAATCACAAGGCCGTCACAAGTGAATCATGAGTCAATCACAAGTCATCAACAGTCATCACCAGACATCACAAGACAATTGTAAGTCATCACAAGTCAATCGCAAGTCAATCACAAGGCATCACAAGACATCATAAGTCAATTACTTGCCACTCACAAGTCAATCGAATGTCAATCACAAGTCGTCACAAGTCATCACAAAGCATCGCAAGTCAATCATTAGTCAAAGGTCAAGGAGGATCCAGACTCAGTTCCTAATATTCTGCAGATCTTCGAAAACTCTGCAAAAGATCTGCAGACTTTTGATTCTATTTTGCTCCTAACCTTGGTGCAGGACCAGCTGTAGCTGAGTCTGGCCTCGTCGTTGTCTGGATCATAAGACTCCGAGGCGTCCAGCGACAACTTCTCTGCAGCGTCTCGGCCGACGGTGACCTTGTTCCCGCCCTTGATGGATGCCACCAGGTCAGACCGCTGCACGGTGATGGTGATCGACGTGCTGGTGCGTACCAGCACCGTCTCTCCATTGGGAGGGATTGCCACAGAGATGGTGATGGGTTGTCCAACTGTGCATGTGTAGTTACAGAATTAACAATTATAATCAATAATAGTGGCATCTTATTAAGCGCAACAGGTCCATCACTCAGTGACGTTCATAGCGCTATACAATGAGTAATTATACAAACTACAAAATTATAAATGCTAAGTCCTGACACATAAAAATTGCAAGGTACAAGCCGAAGAGGAGATTAGAGTGTCAACACGTAGGTTTTGAGCTCCTGTTTGAAGGAGATCGAAGAGGGAGCTTGACGGATAGAGAGGGGTAGACTGTTCCAGAGAGTGGGGCCTGCGTGAGAGAAGCTGTGGTCACCCCAAGAGTGTCGGGATCTAGGGACTTGAAGAAGGGAGGAGTCGGATGATCTAAGCCTGCCAAGGGGGGGGGGGTATGCCCGTAATTAAACAGTAAGGTTGGGCATAGCAGAGGCTGAAATTACTCATAAAATATGAAGCTAAATAATCTAGCACAATCGCTGTCATGTGCAGAGTGCCGGCTCCAAAAGCATACGTGAAGGCTACATTCTACGGAGCCGGGATGGAATCAAGTTTTATATCAATGTTTTATATTGTCCCAGCCACATGGTAGGCATGCCCGGGGTCATCTACCACTAGATCCTAGTTTGGACCATGGTACATCCACCAGAGGGGGTGTCACTTGTCAGGCCCTGTAGTGGCTTGCTCAAAATTAGCAGGAAACCTACTGGGCTTGTGCACATTTACATGGGCTTACAGTAAAGGGTAAAAGGTAGTAATTGATGATTCCCCCCCTCCCCCCGTCATTTTTCCCACAAGAAAAAATGGTAGGGGCTGTCAAAACAGGGTGGGTAAGGAAACAGGAAGCAGAGCTTTTTTTGGGTGGGGGGGGGGAGGGGTTGGCCTTAAAGGAAATTAGAATCTCACAACAAACCCACAACAACAGGCAAATTTTCTGCACCATAATTTTTTTACCACGATTCCAAAACAACATTTTTAGAAACAGTAAGATCTGACCTGGTAACTTGTGCGCCCAGAACCTCTGGTTCCTGCCGCCGCGATTGATGACATTGGGGACGATGCCAGGGATGTTCTGACCGTTCTCCCCAGTCACCGTCCAGATGAACTCCACGCTCGACGATTCAATGCAGCTGCTGTAGAACTGGACGTCTGCCACCAAGACAACTCTGTTTTGATAAAACGAAAAACCAAAACAAAACACAAATTGACGGAAATCAAATTCAACAGTCAAGTTAAGTTCAAATATTTCAGAAATTGTTTGAAGTCTGTTTCAAATGCCAGTAAGGCAAATTATTTTTGAGGTTGACGGGCAAATCGAGAGAGAATTCTTTTGGAAAAACCTGCAGAACAGAGCGGGGACAGTAACCTCATTGTCAATCACAAATTAATCACAAACCAATCACAAGCCAATCATAAGCCAGTCACAAGTCAATCACAAGTCAATCACAAGTCAATCACAAGTCAATCACAAGTCAATCACAGGTCAATCACAAGTCAATTGCAAGCCAATCACAAGTCACAAACAAGTCAATAACAAGTTAATCAGAAAACAACCACAAGTCCATCACAAGCCAATCACAAGACAATCACAATTCAATCACAAGTCAATCACAAGTCAATCACAAGTCAACCACAAGTCAATCACAAGTCAATCACAAGTCAAACACAAGTCAATCACAAGTCAAAAACATATCAATCACAAGTCAAAAACATATCAATCACAAGTCAATAACAAGCCAATCACAAGTCAATCACAAGTCAATCACAAGTCAATCACAAGTCAATCACAAGTCAAAAACAAGTCAGTCACGGTTTAATCACAAGTCAATCACAAATCAATTACAAGTTCATAACAAATCAGGTCACAAGTCAATCACAAGTAAATCACAAGTCAAGTCACAAGTAACACAGGATCAAGAACAACTTGTCAGTTGACCCGGAGACTGGATGTTTTGTGACTTGTGCTTGGTCCGAGACATGCCATGATTATGACTTTGCAAATTGCAACTCGCCTTTTCGATGCCAAGACGACATTGTTATCGCCCAGTCTGCGGTGCCGGATCTCCAAGCCTGGCTTCATGACGTCCTCGGGCAGTTTTTGCACCTTGTGCGTGGCAGTGTTTGGCGTGGCCCTCCCCCCAGAGACAGTCAGCGTGACGGTGTACACAACGCCGACCGTCAACAGTTCGCCGGCCAGCTTCAAGTCCGAGTTGTTGTTATCTGTAAAAGACATGCGTATTTCAACGCCAATCAAGAGCTTGAAATTTGACATGAACGACTGAGAATATTTTTTCCCACCCTGGATGGGATGCCGGCCATCGCTGGTAGTTCCACAGCTATAGCCGGTACCCCAGGACACAACATACGGCCAGCAGCTGGATTCGAACCCCGACCTTCTTTTCAAAGTCACAAACTACTACGCCACACTCCCTAGGACTTTAGTGAACAGACTTCGGGAAAGTACTTACCGTTGATTGTCTTGAGACGAGCAGACAATGCTTCGGAAGTGCCCTGGCTGCTAGTTATCGCCCATGTGTACGTAAGACTAGGACCCACGGATGCGCTACCACGGACAAGCAAACTCCCGCAGAAGGGTATCTCGTTGGGTCCACTGACGATGGCAACAACTGAAAAAAGAAGAACAACATAATAATGTTTAGCGTCCCCGCCATCTTCCTTTTAGGAGGCCGCCTCCTTTTTTCTTCTTTTTTTCTTTTTTAATTGAAAAAAAACCCCACAAAATCATGATAAATTTTAAACAGTGACATCATTTTGGCCTCTTTGTCTGTTGCATCCAGCCCATATAAAGCTGGTATGTCATTTCCTGAGTCTAAGAGGCGGCCATTTAAAATATAAAGCTGGTGGCCATCTTGAAAACTGGCCGGCCAGTCGTTTTGGAAAATGGGTCGGTCGGCCATTTTGGGAAAAAAAAAGGGAAAAAAAAGACCTCCTCCTTCCCTTTTTTTTTCAAAAAGGCAGGACGTTAAACATGTTTGTTTTTTTACTTTGCCTAACAGGTGGAACACATTAATTAGTTAACAAATAGTAATAGTAATTTGTAAGCAAGAGGTCTTAGGTTCGAGTCCAATCTATGCAAGCCGGCCATTTTGTTCTTTTCTCACAGGCTGTTGAAAAGACCGACGCCGAAAGTGCTCATTACATGAATTACATTATGGTGATGAAGGTCAAGATTTAAGTTACCTTTGGGAATTTCTACGATTGGTCTTTCACCATCTCCTGGGTCTTGTGTAGCATCAACGACGCCTGGAGTTTCACCATCTGGTCTTTCACCATCAGGGCCTGGTCTTTGAGTTTCCCCATCTCCTGGTTCTTGTGTAGCATCAACGACGCCTGGAGTTTCACCATCTGGTCTTTCACCATCAGGGCCTGGTCTTTGAGTTTCCCCATCTCCTGGTTCTTGTGTAGCATCAACGACGCCTGGAGTTTCACCATCTGGTCTTTCACCATCAGGGCCTGGTCTTTGAGTTTCCCCATCTCCTGGTTCTTGTGTCGCTTTAACGACGCCTGGAGTTTCACCATCTGGTCTTTCACCATCAGGGCCTGGTCTTTGAGTTTCCCCATCTCCTGGTTCTTGTGTCGCTTTAACAACGCCTGGAGTTTCACCATCTGGTCTTTCACCATCAGGGCCTGGTCTTTGAGTTTCCCCATCTCCTGGTTCTTGTGTAGCATCAACGCCGCCTGGAGTTTCATCATCTGGTCTTTCCCCATCGGTGCCTGGTCTTTCACCGTCTCCTGGCTCTTGTGTAACATCACCTTTGCCCGGAGTATCACCACCACCATTGTCGGGCTCCCGTGTCGCACCACCTCCTTCGTTGGGTGTTTCACCATCTCCTCCATCTTCTGTCACACCGTCTCCTCGATGTGGTCCTTCGCCATCACTGCTTTCGGTTGTAGCGACTACAAAAGGTCCCAAAAAATCCACAAACAATTACTTCTGAGGCCCATTTCTGTATTTTAGAACTATCTTGAAACATGCTGGATCAGTTGGGGAAACATAGGCCTATTAAATTGTAAAACCACTTCATGCCATTTTTCCCTCACCCGTGTTAAGGGCGTTGTTTCTGATTTTATTATTTATTATTTTTTTTGGGGGGGGGGAGGGAGGCTTAGTGAGACAGACACTGGTGGAGCGCTGTGTCTAATGGTTACAGTGTTTGACTCACATGCCATGGTAACTGGGTTCGAACCCTGATGGGGAACATGGTACATGTACTTGTGTTCTTGGGCAAGACACTTTACTACAATTGCCTCTCTCCACCCAGGAGTATAAATGGGTACCTGTGAAGGTAGGGACTAGAATGCTCTGATCTCGAGCTGCTGCAAAAACTGGTCACATGGCCTGATGAACAGGGGTAATAATTGTGAAGTGCTTTGAGACCTTTGGTATAAAGCGCTACCAGTATGAACGCACCACATTAGTAGAAGTAGTAGTAGTAGTAGTACAGGCCGTAACGTAGGGAGGAAAGGGAGTCCACCAGGGCTAATTACAAATACAAATTACAATGACAATAACATGCTTTAGACATCCACTTTTGAATGAGACATTGCACTATGGTCATTGACTATATTGTTGATTTCCTACAACGGGGTGATGTCCCCTAACGTGGTACATATGTACCCAGCCTACGATCGATATTAATTAAGAAAAGAAGGTGGTGATGCTAGCAAACAGTGGATTGAGCACGCAAATCTCACGTTCAGTTTTATGCGCGCCGCCATTTGTAAAGGAGCGCCCTCAAGAGCGTTTACATATTGCATACGCCCTCTCTCGTCTGTGCCAACCCCAAAGTTTAAGCACATATAATTTCTTAGTTTAACACGGGATGTATGTACTGTGAGCAAAAAGCTCAAATTCCTCGCTAAGCAAGGGCAGATCCAGGACCAAATTTTCGTGGGACCAAAGTTAAGAGGCTCCGAGTATTACCCCCCCCCCCAAAAAAAAATGGAAAAAAAAAATTATTTAGCGTTCCCCCGCTTCCTTTTTGGAGGCCGGGAAAAAAAACCCCAAAAAGCAAAAATGATAAATTTTCAACAGTGACATCATTTTGGCCTCTTTGTTGTTACATCTACCCCACATAAAGCTGGTATCTCATTTCCTGAGTCCAAGTGGTGGCCATTCAAAAAAAAAGCTGGCAGCCATCTTGAAAATTAGCCCTTTCGGGCGGCCATTTTGGAGGAGAAAAAAAGGGCCTCGTCCTTCCTTTTTTTTTTAAAGGCAGGACGCTTGTCATTTTTTTTTTTTTTTACTTTGCCTTAAGTAAGCCTAGGCCTAGTATCGTGCGCTATTTCCACATAATGTTATGCCTGCTGATGGCTTGCGGGAGGCGATGCGCAACGTTTTCATTCAACTTCCTTAAGATTTAAGACAAAAGGTGGCTTCATTCAGCCAAGTCGTGGGTGGGGGACATGGCCCCCGTTTTCCCCTATCCCACCCCACCCGCGGATCCGCCAATGTCATTAATTAAAGGGAATGTACAACATTTGCTCTTGCTGCAATTTTCAGTAGTAAGTGGATTTGGGGGATTAGAATGTTATAGCAAATATTGTTAAACCAGACTTGTTTCACGTTTTGGGCTTGAAGATGCTGGAAAAACCAAAAAACAAACAATCATGTTCTTGTAGTCTGGTTCCCTGACCCCACTTAAGCTGAAACGGAGCAGTTTGTCGACTTTGGGGAATTTTAAGGTCAGAGAATCAGTCCAGCAGGCTTGTACCCCTTCACAGGTGTGTAATCAATTGCAAAAAAATGCGGAAAAACTAGTTATAAAAATTAAGAGCAGTTTTTGAAAAAAAAGCCAGTTTTCTCCAACGCTGGTCGGCCGACCAGCGTTGGAAAAATACCAGTTTTCTTGAAAATGTCAGCACACCAGGTGCCACTTTTTTACAGGGTGCTTTAGAATGAATGTCATTTATCAATCCAGTGAGATATTTCGTGACAATTTTTGATGTTTGCAAATCTTCCCTTTAACTCAGTCGTCAAATTATGCTTACAGCAAGGCATTTACTGCTATAAACGTAAGCCAAGCCATGAAATTGGGCTCAGCAGGGCCCAACCGATATTCCGATCATCGATCCGAACATAAAACCGAGCGGGTGCAAGTGCAATAACGCGATTATCGTGAAACAACCATGGTCCGAGTTCGGGCGGTCTGTTATTCCTGCTGAATAACGGATATGTGGTTTGTGATCCTGTTCCGAGTGCAGTGTTCGCGTGTCGTGTTCCCGCCGTTCGAGCGCGAGGCCTACCCGTGTCAAGAGCACACCGCCCGAACTCGGCCCCAAAGTCGGTTTCGGGTCGAATTTGATAGTGCACACAACATTAGTACAGACATGGCCATTTTGCCGAGAATCAGCGTTCAACCTTACTATCCAAAACCAGACAAGTGGTTTTTTTTCATGCAACATACAAATATTTGTTTTCATTTTAAAGCAGCTCTCCTCGTGCTTTTTATCAAACTGCATCCCCAAAATAAGATTTATTTTTAAATAGCTAATTTTTCTTGAAATAGGCTACAACAGTTGTTCACTACTGAATTTTTAATGAGACATGGAAAAAAGAAAGAAAAAATTTACCCGTGGCCACGGTTGTTATTATGGGACATTTAAATCAATATTAGGTTTTACCCTTCACCGACGTATAAACACTGTATACTCAGTGTGTTACCTCTCGAGTGAAAGTTGGAAAAAATCTCCCGGGTGGGACTCCAACCCACGACCTCCCGCTTTCTAGTGTAAACGTCTTACCACTCGAGCAACGAGCTAGTAGTTCGAATAACGTTGCTCGAGTGGTAAGACGTCTGCATTAGAAAGCAGGAGGTCGTGGGTTCGAGTCCCACCGGAGTGATTTTTTTGCAACTTTCACTCGGGAGGTAACACACTGAGTACTGTACAGTATTTATACGTACGCCGGTGTAGGGCAACTAAAAACCTAATATTGATTTACATCACCCCAACCCAAATTCATCACATGAATGTGACATTTACTTTGGATATTTCGAACGATTTGCGGTCAGACATTCAGGGATGTCTTTATGCATTAAAGATGCAAAAATAAAAAACCCTGAAAAATAAAAGCGTATTTTCAGAGGCTTGAAAACAGCCAAAAACATTAATAATGTGGTTTCTTTGAAAAAAAAATAATAATAAAACTTTATGACAAATTGGGAATTAGTAAAGGTGAAAATACGTCTGCATTAATGCAGACGTATTTTTGGTGTGAAATGAGGCATGTCGCCGTAGAAATAGTTTAGCTGGCAAGACAGTATCAGAAATTATTTTGTAAGCTATATAGGAGAGTTTTGTTTAACGAAATGTTCCTCTTCTGTCCAGAACAAAACATAAACATACCATTTCCCGCCTGGAAAAGCTCCTGTGATGTAAGCAACGAGGTAGGACTCACACAGATCGTCAGAATGGTAAAAGTATCGATCCACGAAAAGATGGCAAAATGTTCTTTTTTTTTACCCCAAATTGTCTTTTTTTTTCATTTGCATTTTGATAACACCGACTAAGTACGAACTGAACAAGACTTACTTGTATATATGGGGGAACCCATAGTTAAAATTAAGAACACACAAAATGTGTTAAAAAATTTGTGTAAAAGTATTTGGCAACCGTACCTGGTGCCGTAACAGGCATCTGAATTTAGTATTTTTTCTAAGCAATAAGACCAACATAATATGAAACTTTCGAAGGCAAAGCGTAAGAGAGAGAGAAGGTTTTCAAAAGCCATTTCTAAAGGTTTAGGAAATGACATTCTATTACCGATTCCGTCAGGTTTGAGCGAGTAGGTTGTTCCATCCCTACCTTCATCGTCAACACGATCGTCCGAAGGAGTCGTCCCGTCCTTCCTGATGCCGGGAACGTCTTTACCATTTTGATGATTCCCGTCGCCACTTGGGGTTGTCGACCCGGCGTGATCAGTGGGAGATTTAGGGTAGGTGATACCGGCATGGTTTCCATTCTCTTCGTCGTTCCGGACGGTTATCGGGGCGGCTTCTGTCCGGCCGAAAGAGTTTCCATCTTGAGGGTACTGGCCACCACCACGGGTCACCGTTTCTTTAAGATCGGTACTATCTGTGCCGTCCCGTTGTTGGTCTTTCGGAGGATACGTGATGCCGCCGTTGCTACCGTCTCCTTCGTTCCGATCGGTTACCGGGGCCTCTGTCTCGGCCAAAATCTCGGTACCACCATTCACCTCATCCTCTCCACGATTCGGTGGATGATGAGTGACACCGGCGTTGCTACCGTCGCCGTCATTCTGCGCGGTAACTTGAGGCATCGTCCCGTCCAAACTGTCGCCCTTGTCACCCCGATGGACAGTTTCCTGGGTGGCTGTTTTGCCCACGCTGCTACCCTCTTTGTCATCTCGTTGCCCCTGGGTGGGGGAAGCCAGTGTCGAGTTTTGAAGCTTGGCATCCTTTGCGTCCGAAGCTTGGGTGCTGTTGTCAACTTTATCAATAGGCGATTGAGTAGAATGATCTCCGCGAGGATCTTTGTACGGATTGCCGTTCCCGCTTCCCCCAGGGATGGGGGTTGAAGTCTCACCGGTACCCTTGTCTCCCCCTGCCGTGTCTCCCCCACCGCTGGGTGCGACCGTGCCACCCCCGTCGTCGCCCCCGAACGGCGCCTGCTGGGTGACTCCCTGCCCGTCGGTTACCGTAGCCTTGCCGCTACCGCCGGGACCATCCTTGCCCGCGTCTCCGGTGCCTCCGACGGGGGAACTCGTACCATTTCCCCCGCCGACCGTCTCCGGCGTTGGCCCTCCCGCGTCCCTCGCCGACTGCGTAGTCACCGTCCCTCCGAAATTCTGCTTCCCGGACACCGCACCGAGGTAGCTCGCCCAAAAAATCCCGCACACCAAAAACACCCACCACCGCGGAGAGCGAAACATGGTTGCTTATAACTTTGAAGCTTTCGATCAAGTGAATTAGCGAAGAACGTTTATAGCGTCTTTTGTACTCCCATGGTCGAGAAGAAAATCGAAGCAATAGCCATCATACTTAACATCCAATGCTTATCGATTGGTTTCCCGCGGTATCAAAACACCGATATATTCGAGGTCACTTCGCTATTGTAGCAAAATGATATTTACGGAAAACCTTCCCTTTTTTTAGTTGATTGACTGTTAACAAGTGAGCCGTTTAATTAAAATAAACACTCAACTCATCGAAGTAATATCTAATGGACTTAAAGTCGATGTGTCCGGGCTTGTAATTCAAGGCTAAAAATGAATTTTAGGTGGGTGCCAATCATCGACAGGTCTGTAGATTACGAAAGAGCAAAAAAACAATTTACTTGCGGATTTTGTATATTAAACTCATGCAAACGGCACTGAGCTTTGTCGTTTGGCCTTCGTTTGGTTTATTATTGTCTTGCGACGTTTTATTCTGTTTCAGAAAAAAATCATGAGGTTTAACAAGAAGAACAATGTGGAAGATAATCACGAACTAGAGTTTAACACGACGACGTTGTCTACTGAACAACGTGCTTTTGGGATGGCACCTATTTTCAAACTGACTGTAAAATTTTCTAGCATTACGCTGGTTCCAATGAGACATCGTACACAAACAAATAGGCCCATGACAAGAACCAATTCGCTAATCTCTACTTTATTAAGAATTAAGAGCCAGGGGCGGATCCAGGAATTTTCGCGGGGGTTCATCAGCAAAAAAATCTGAAAATGTACACAAGTTTTTTTCTCGGGGGGGGGGGGGGGCTGGTGCCATATTTCAATAGGGGGTGCTGTTCAAATTCGACGATTATTAACACGAGATTAGAGAATGGTGTAGGCCTACCGTATTTTGAACCGGCCGACATTATACCAGTACAATTTTTTTTGGGGTGTCACAGGGGGGATTTCGACTTATTTTTTAGGAATTTGTTTGATAATTTTTTTTTTCGTGGAAAGAGCTGGGGGGGGGGGTTGACCCCCAAAACACCCCCTCTAGATCCGCGCCTGAGAGCGGGACACTCCTTATTCGTTCTGAATAGTGTGCGCAATTTCTGAACTGGAGCGCGCCATTTAAAACCAATTTTTAAAGGGCTGCAAAAACAAACGAGCAAATGTAATTGTTACAGGACATTGTATTCCTTTAAATTTCTTTCGGAAAAGAAAATCGAAATTCCGAAAAAGCACGTATACACCAACTTTAAGGCTTCATTCGTATATAAAAACCTGCAATAAAATTCAGATGATTCCTTTGATAGTATATCCGTATTTTTGTTAGGTTGGAAATGTTGGGTATGCCAAACTGAAAAAAAAAAATGTTTAATTGAATTGCCTAGTCTTCATCAACATTGAACAAGTTTCGAGATTTCCAATGCGACACTGCATACATGTACATATAACAAGCTCGATCAGAAATATCTTGCGGTGTTTGTGCCACGTGATTTCCCCACTGAGCACGCGGCTCCGCACGCACGCATACAGAGGCACAGAAGTGGGGTACTTAAATTTGTTCTCGTGTACTAACATTTTGCAATGTCGCACACTATTATAAAATGCTCTAATTTAACCAGAATTAATTTCCTTGGCTGAAATTCGGACTGAATATCCCTTTTCTAAAACTCTTCCATTTGCGACAAATCAATCCACCTTGGAAATTCCTAGTTTTTGAGTAAAATCCATAGGCCTATATCTATTTCGTGAAAAACATGTGGGTTACCAAACCGGTACCCCGCAAGTCGGTGGGCATTCCGTGTGGGGTAGCTCCCATTGTTCCGGTACCCCATAAGGCAGTGTTCAAATCTGTACAACTTTGTATGAGAGACATATTAAACAAAATAGGGCCCTAATGGGCCTTATGCACAACTTGAGTTGGCCATTGATGTCGTGTTCCCTGAATGTATTTCATAAATTGTGAAATGCTGAATGGGATGGTGCCAGACTATTTATTCACTATAGCCCCACTTTCATTATTTATTTAAATGTGGCTTAAAACACTAGACTATGTTTAATAACAAGTTTTAAATTATTCATCAGAGCAGACTGGTATTAAATAATTTGTAACTGCATTGCTTTCATTTCTCTACACAAGTTCCAAAAATGAAGATGTTACCTCACTCTCAATCCAACATGGCCGACTCATGAATAAGGCCCATGCTTGTCGAAACGGGGTATTCTATTCCCCATAAGATTTTTGGTGTCGGGTTAAGGTCTTGTATGAAAACATTTTAATTGACCGGGGACAAATCATACAGGGTGAGTCCCCCCAAAAAAGCGGAACCCAAACCCCAAAAATTGTATTTCATATTTAAAATGCGATTTCAACATCACCAGCGATGAAATCTTAGTTTAAACGTTAACAATAAAAAGTAGATTTTATAAATCATATTGTCTGCCTAACCAGGGTTGTTAATCAAAAAAATGTGTGCTACAGTTGGTGACAGTTGTTGAAACAAGTATTCTGTGTCATTTTCTTTGTTGTTCCAAACAGTCAAAACACAATAAATTGTTTTTTTTTGGACGAGACAAGTTTTAGGGTCATTGCGTTTAAATGGTCGTATTCTTTGAACGGATTAAGCACTTTCAGTAATATTTTCATCTAAAAGTAGCTTTTGAAATTGGCTTTCCATTCATTATTATTTTGGTGCTTCATATTTTTTTAAATATGAAATACATTTGTTGGTGTTTGGGTTCTGCTTTTTTTGACTCACCCTGTATGTGTTACTTTTATGCCGGAGAAAAAATATTTACACATGTTCTGACGTTTTACCGCTTGAGAATGGCTAATAGTTTTTTCCATATCGATTTATTTTCAAGGAAGGTATATTGTTCAGCCTATAGACTAGGATTTGCTATAGGAAATGCTAGATAGAAGTCTGCTGGACTCGTATTTTCTTTAAATATTTTATTGCTTTTTATCATTCCCCCATCTTTTTCATTAAACGTTTGATTTGAAAGAAATTGTACAATGATGTAATTGCCGCAAATTGTGCTTAAACAAACAACCCACATAGGGACCGACTGCATTTTTACCATCAGATTATGTTAATTGCAGAAACAGTGATATCTTTTAAATTTCAACACAGCTTACACTGACTGCTATAAAAATTGAAAATGAAACTTGTTATACATTGAGAATTAAGTCGTCGAATCCGTTTTTGTGTCTCTGTATTTTAGATTTCGACTTTTATTTGTCAGTTTTGTTTCCGTGAGTTAATTGTACAGTCGACTCTCGTTATTGCGAGCTCGGTTAGGACGAGATCCGGTTAGGACGAGATCCGGTTAGGACGAGCATATTTCATTGCAACTTGAGAGGCTAAAATAAAATTTCAGCTTAATAATATTTCAGCTAAACATTAAAAATCAGCAGGTTAAATGGGACACAAATGTATGTTTTCAAAGATTGCATTAAAAAAAGTTACAATACATGAGCCCTTTAATATCACACATTGGAGCAACAGAGGGATTGACTTACCGGCTGGCATGATGTAAGCCATCAGTCGTCGGGACCGTTGCTCCAGGAATGCTTGAAGCTCCTCCTTCGCCGGGCGAGCAGCTGCATTGACTTCTTGCATCAGCGTCTCTGCCTCGGTCTTCCAGCACACAGAGCAGTTCACGGGTACGGGGTAAAAGCGCGACGACCTGGTGCACTCCACCGTGACGTGAGCCGGCGTCTGCGCGTCGGTGGTGGACGACGGCCCAGGCTGAGCCATCTTCTGCCACATTTCATCAACAGCTCGGAAAGCCATGCCTAAGTACTCTCTCATCTGGAGATTTCCGAACAGCTCCTCGAACATAAACCTGGTTTCCTTATCGACCATAGACGTCTTTGGGTCCTCCTTGCGGTGCCGGTCGGATGCAGAGAGCACCTCTTGGGCGAGTGTGTAGAGGTAGCTTTCGAGGTGGTCGGGGTATTCGGAGTGGAGATGTTCAAGGAGTTGTAGGGCGGGACTTTCAGAGATCTCGGCCAATTCGACTGAGTAAATCGCTTGCAAACGCTCAACCGTTTGAGGTTTGAGGAAAAACAGTGAGGCGGGTATCCCGAAATTGGCGACCAGACCGGCCGGGGGCATGACCGAGCCCCCTCCGGTTACCATTGAGGGATCCGACCTGGCAGCATCACCGTCAGTCATTATCGAGTCGCTACTAGGAGTCGCCAGTTTCAAGACCTCCATCCAGGTGCTCGTTACTGAGTACATGACGTTATCGACCAGTGAAGAAGCCACGAAGACCTTGACCGGGTCGACGGACTGGTAGAGCAGCACGGCGTTGAGCACATCAAGTAGAAGGTTTCTCGTCCGCGATCCCTCACGTGACTCGCGGATTGGCTGGGTACTCTGCGAGAGAATCTCGCTGAAGTTGCCTACCAGCCACTGGATGGGTTCGCTGACCAATGTGTCCGCATGGGTAACCACCTTCCACTCGGGAGCGTATGTCGTAGTGGCGCACTGTGGTCCATGCTGCTGCGGTGGGTTCCCGTCCCCACCATCCACACCTGTTGTGGGATTGGCCTCCAGATAGGCATCCACCTGTTCGGACATCTCCATAGCTTTCATCTCCAAGGTGTTGTGGTACTGCATTACGTAACTATCGACGGTACTAAAGACATTGGCGTACTGATAGGACGCAATGGCAAGATCGGCACAAATTCTGCAAGTGTTTGATTGGGTTCTTTTCGAGTACTTGCAGGTGTCAACCTCGAAGGGAGAGCTAGAGCCGTCTTCACCGGGATATTGACTTTGATGTTCCCGAGTCATCATTTTCATCAGGCCATCCAAATACCCGGCCTGCAAATTCTTGATCTCCTTGAGGAAAGACCCCAAATCGGGACGGCCTTCAACATCCGCGTCGTGTCCCCCACTTGGCATTCGACCTTCCATATCGTTACCAAGAAGCATGTTAATGGCACCGACAACGAACGGGTCAAATCCAGAACTCTCGGTCGTATAAACATTACCTGCTGCATCATAGCTGGTGGTTTCATGGTACAGGATAACCGCAACAAGCGCTATCTTGTGAAAGGTCTGTGAGACGCTGTCTTCGATGGGATCTGAAGCAGTAAACGTCGAGTGGGTGAGCTTCGCCTGCAATTCGGCAACGTGTTCAAACATCGCCAGCGTTTGGCGCAGGAAACGGTCGTAGGCCTCCACGCGGACCAACGTGTCCGACGACTGCTCGATGATCCCTCCCAGGAGTGCCTGGAGGTCCTGCTGGGATTGCTTGGCTGTTGAAACCCTCTCCGCCCAGCCGCGATCCCGGGTGAGGTTCATCGCTTGCTCCCTCAGAACCTCGGGGAGGATTCCCGCCACGTCTAGCTCCCAGTTGTCGCCCAGGAAAGACGCGCTCCGGCAGGCACCAAGGTCAGAGGCGCTAAGGGCCGACAGGGAAATCGGTCGTGGAATCAGACCCGGACTCTCCGTGGTGTGATCGACATCTGACGTGCTGGCGTGAGTCGTGGGTGCCGGGTCCACTCCACCATTTGAATCTTGGATCGACTCCAGATATGCATGCACCACTTCTGACATCGTCTGTGCAGTCTGTTCTAAGACCTGGTGGTATTGACTGATCATTCCGTCAAAAGTAGCAAAATTCTCGCCAAATTGTTGGGATGCTAAATCACTGTTCGTGCATAAGTTGCAAACGAATTGTATCTGTTTCCTTTGCCTTTCACACGATTGGATGTCGAATGTTGAAAGGTCGCCTTGATATTGAGATTGACTGTACACCAACCAAGCGCTCGTTTGCAACACGTTTCCAGTGGCACCCTTTAGACTTTCTTTTACACCTTGAAGGTATTCAGCTATATCGGGAATCTTAAGATTATGATCTGGTGAAGGCAGAAAGATTGCTTCAAAGTGCTCAAGTATCTTCCCGATTGCGTTGAGGGTGAATGTGTCGAATTCTGAAGAAGAAGAAGAAGTAAAAGAACCGATACCAGACGTCGACGCGGGGTCATCAGTGACAAGCAGAGTGATCAGTGCGGCCTTCTGAAAGCTTCCAAAGATGTCATCGTCTGTGATTTCAATGGGTCGGCTTTGCACGCCCGCCGTAAGTGGTACAATCTGCGCCCTTAGATTTGCAGCATGCCTGTACAACGACACAGTTTGTTGGAGAAACCTGATATAAACCTCCAGACGGAAAATCTTGACAGATGATCGTTGGATGATCCCCGAGAGTAGACCCTGAAGCTCTTGTTGAGCCTCCTTTGCGTGTGCAACCGTAGTCGACCAGTCGTGTGTGAGGGTCAGATTTTCCAACTGCAGCTTCAGGTCTTCCGGGAAAATAATCTGACTGAAATCGGGCTGCCAAGTGTCTGGATCAAATCCCAGCGTTTTGCACTGCAGGTTACCGTCGGTTGAGAGCTGAGAGAGAGCCCCCATGGAAATCGGATTTGGGATGATCTGCATCACCGGAGCTTCTGTGGTCGGGTGGCTTGTAGTAGTCGCTGACCCCATGCCGTTGTTTGCCTCATCGGGGGCTGTAGTCGCGGGGTTTTTGTCAACGACAAAGGACTTGAGGTACTCTGCAAGTAGGAGGTCGGCACTGAGCATCATGTCGTGATAGGACTCTAGCTGTTCCATAATACCCCTTTCTGTCGCGAGAGCTTTGAAAACCTGGCTACCGCAGAAGAGACACTCCCCCGTGTCAGCAACGCACATGGTGGTGAAACCAGGCTCGTCTTCAAATGTGCCATTGAATGCCAACTTCTTGATTTCAGCGAAGGCCGAAATGGGAGATGGAATGGTATCGCTGAATTTCTGGCGAGCTGCAATCTCAGCCGACGAGTAATCGGTGCCATTGGTGCGGCCTGCAAAACCAACCCCATTCGCATCTGTAATCTGGAACGCGTCGTAAACCTGATTGGCTAGAAGGGTAAAAATCTTCGCCAGGTACAACTCAAAATTTGCCTCTCTCTGTAAGGGCTGAGCCTGCCAATTTCGGGTTTCTATTTGAAGTTGAGTGAGCAACTCCGCGCGGGGGTACATCAATAAACCATAGAACCCAAACTTCTCTAACTCCTGAGCCAGGTCGACCTGCTCAGCCTCGCCGAACATCGTGGTGTCGGCGGAGGCGCGAAAGGTCATCTTCATGCGGTTGAGTGTGGGTTTGATCTGCTGGAACAGGCGCTTGTAGACCCCGATCTTCATCAGGTCTGTCTTAGATGTCTCAACAGCGGCCCTTACTTGGTCGGTCCAGGAGACCTCCAACTTTTGGATGAGCTTCGTCCAGGCTTGCACCAGTTCCACCAACCAATCGGTCTCTGCAGTCGGGAACCCGGCTCCCTCGATAACCCGTGCCATGGTCTCTCCAACCCGTGCGGAGCAATCATTGTCGCCTACCGGGAGCACATTGGGTGTGCGAATATCCTGTGCCTGAACGGGCCAGAGGGATAGGCAACAACACCCCACTAGGACCACAAGACCAAGAGCCCATTGAGACGCCATGATTAAACCGCGCCCCTGGCGCTGGCGTCAAAGGGATTCGTACACCAAAACGAAGATTCGCCAAGGCCTATATCTCTATAAAGGTCTAAATATCGCGCCTATATTTTGTCTTACCTCTGTTTTCGGTGATTGTGTGATGTCCTCTCGCCCACTCCTCGACTCCTTTCCACCCCCTTTCCACCTCTTGCCTCCAAGCCAACACTCTCTCACCGACGATAGTCCAATAGTTTTGCGTTTTCTCTCAAGAAATTTTTTTAGGAAAAGTGGGCAAATCCAAGCGTCCAAATGTTATGTAAAGGTACAAACACACACTCCGGCGGGCGAAGACTAAATATAGCGAGTCACACGTCGAGGCGCGAAACAAATCTGTGTAAGTCGCGATCGGCACTGCCTGCTTTATCGACGTGTCGGCGAGAAGAAGGTCACGCCCAGTATTGCGACACGTGCTCACGATTGACCAATCGCATCAAGCTTTCTGACTACGCGGATAAAAAAAAATACGCCATCTTAACCAATCACCGTCGCGATGTGTGGTCTTGGCTAACGGCAGAAAACTTCTTGTTTGGAGGGGATGTCGCAATAAAGATGCTGAATAAGCGTGAACCAGATATACCTACCTATTTGTGGCGCACGTTTTCCAACTGTATTGTGTCTGGCACTAGTTAGTCTTCCTTTGCAGCCGTTCTTTCCCACTCTCACAATTTTTTATTTTTCAATACATAATCTGAAGAGGGAATTCCCGTTGCTATAAAATACATTGGGCTTGTTGTTTAGTAAATTTAACTGGTAGTATTTAAGTGATATATATTTTTGTGTTTGAAAATGCGTTTGAATTTTGGTACAAAATTATATACTTCT
Organism: Patiria pectinifera; assembly: GCA_029964075.1. Classification (NCBI taxonomy): domain Eukaryota; kingdom Metazoa; phylum Echinodermata; class Asteroidea; order Valvatida; family Asterinidae; genus Patiria; species Patiria pectinifera. The sequence continues at coordinate 12,586,154 of CM057145.1, forward strand.
TGATATTTTTCCCCACAGCATTGCGTCTTGGTTGGGTTATATGGCTCTTTTCATTTTGGAAATGGTTAATTGCTGTTTTTTGGGTTGTTTCTGGTTGTTGTTGTTTGTTTGTTTGTTTTTTTTTGTCGTTTTTGTTGGTGGGCTTTTGGTTTTATTATTAATTTGTATTCTTTTTGCTTTCGGAAATAACGATTTATACCTAAAGGTCGGTTAATACTTTATAATGCGATGCCAAATTCGCCGGAGTTGAAATGAGTTCAACATTTTCGAATTCCCAGCGCGAAAACTTGCCTTGACGTCATAAATTCGCGGTCGCGTTCGCTTCCGCGCCGTGTATGAAACGGCCTTAACGGTGTTCCTTTCCTTTTTGTGTTTTGATTTAATGAATTTTTTTCGGACCGTTGTTTTGCTACACTGAAAAATTGCCTGGGTTAATTTTATCAAAGAAAGGGTGAAAACTGGAACTACCCAAACTTGGGTTGTTCTATAACCAATTGTTTGGGTTAGAATTTCTGCTAAATGTAACCAAAACTTGTGGTCATTAAAGACCAAATTTAATTTGGTCTTGTATGACTACAAGTTTTGGTTGAATTTAGCAAAAAATTACAACCCAAACAATTGGTTATAGAACAACCCAAGTTTGGGTAGTTCCAGTTTTCCCCCTTTCTTTGGTAAAATTAACCCAGGCTTTTTTTTAGTGTAGACAGATACAACAACTGTCGCAACCATCTCCATGAAAAGAGAAACTGTACTTGAAATTTATGCCGATCTGGACTTGTCATTTGGCCACTCTTCAGCCAGGTTCCATTTTACCGATATACCAAGAAAATGAAGCAATAAAGCTTAATGATTACAGGCACTTGATATTAACTCTAATTCTTCATAGGCGTACACACGGGCACTTAGTCGAGTGGTTTATTTTTTAGAAGTAGCAGCAGCGATCAATATTTTTTTATAACGGCAAGTTGTTGTTTTTTTTGCGGGAAATAGCGTGGGCTGATCAAGAACTGGCACTGCACGCATTTACGTCGTGCACATACTTAATGACAGGGTATTTAAATACACCATTTCTTTTTCATGCATTTTGTTTGTTTACATTAATAATACCTATCGAAATCCAAAGAAAAAATGTTCAAAACCTGACCTGCTGTTGTTTCATCTCAGTGGATATTACACTTTTCGAGAAAAAAGTAAAAACTATTCACAGGCTTTTTGATGACGAAATACCATTTCGTCAATAGCTCTCTTTAATATTTCCAAACATCAGTCAATTGACTGATAATAATAATAATAATCGGCATTTAAGAACGCTCTTATTAGTAAACTAAATCACAGCGCTTGCAGTATTATTATTACCCCTGATAATTGGGCCAATTAAACATTCCCTGGGGAGTATACAGCTCGATGCAGCCTGTTAGGCGCAAGCAAGCTAATTCAATCACATAACCATCTCTGCCCTCACAGGTACCCATTTACTCCTGGGTGGAGAGAAGCAATGAGTGACAAAGTGCCTTGCCCAAGGGCACACGCACCATAACCCCAGGCTGGACTCGAACCCACAACCTGCAGAATTACCTGCAGACCACGAATTCAATGCCTTAACCACGAGGCCACGACACTCCACTGATCGTTGGAAAGCACCTATGCATGTCCTGATTTCTTCTAAGTGACAGCTAGACCGACTTTTAATAATTTAGTACCAGTACTATCTTTAATCCAAATTAGATTTTTGTTGGATAAACATTCGGAGGGTTAATTTTTGGGATAAATGCAAAATAATGCTCCTATGGGCTCCGTGCACAAGTACCCCATCAGCGGCCAGAAAAGGAGAGTTGGGGGTGACCTAGACTGGGTCCCGATCCATCAACTGCGTATTTCAAATGTATCCAAAGTTATTGGAGGCGGGGATTAGTCTCGGGGACCATCGCAAGTGAATTCGAACATATTCGCGCGCCGTCGACGCGCTCACGCGAAGACTCGGTGGCTATATCTTTTGCACATTCAGGAAGTCGTGCGTACTTCGCGCGCGAACCAGTACAGTACAGTACGCGCACGCTGTGTGTCCCGTCCACAGAGCTCTCAAAAGAGGTAAAAACGCGCCCTCTATTGCTGGCGCACGGAGACCTATGCCTTTGATGATTGTACATGGTGGTGCCAAAAAAAAACCCAGAAGGAAACCCCCTTTTTACAGGAAAGTAAACCAACTTATACTTAACTTATTTGAACTGTTATTTTTTTTACAATGCAGTGAAGTATAGCTCTTCAACCAGACATGGTGAAAAAAACGTTTTAAAAAAATAGCAAGACTAGTGTTATAATGCAAATTTGAACGTAAGTCACCAAAACCATTGTTGTCCACGTGTAAGTCTTTATGTAAATCGGGTGTGGTGTTATTTATTTTTCAAATCAAGCTCCGGAGCTCAGTCAAGCGGATGGAATAAAGCCGTCCGTGGACAAACAGGTTTGGCACATGAAATGTTTAAACTACCACATCTCAGAGACAAAATATGCATTTGCAATCATTTTTTGGTCACTTCTGCTTAAAGATCAATATTTTAATACTATTTAATTGATATTTTGACATATTCTCAACAAGTAGGTGAAAATTGCCGTCAAATGTGGATTTCCTTCTTATTACACCACCCTGTATATGCACTTGAAAACTTCATTATTTCACACGCCGCAGAAAACGCACAAACGAACGAGTGATTTTAATTTTCAAGAGCAGCAGCGGCGATCACCATTTCAAAATGGGCAACTTTTTTGCCAGAAACAGCGTGGGCTGATAATGAAGAAGATGCACTACTCGAGCGTGATGACAGTTAATTGAGTCGCCTTGGGGCCGATGGTTTCTTGCTGTTTCGCCACTTAGGCAGCGCCACCATTGATTAAAAGGTAATATACAACATTTGCAAACAGTCATCAAAAACCAAAACTACCTCACTTGACTGTCAGTGAAGAATAGTTTAAAGCATCCTGTGAAATCATGGCACCTGGTGTGCTGTCATTTTCTCGGGAAAGTGGAATCTTTGTATAATTGTTTTCTCCAACCATCGTTGGAGAAAAAAAAAACTGTTTTGCTCTCTTCAAATACTGCCCCTGATGTACCAAATTTAGCTAGTTCACATTTGCTTGCAATCTGTTATCCCCGGCATCTATGAACACAAATATTGTAAAACAGATTAGTGTGACAATATTTGCTATAAATTACTTACCCAAAAATCCATCCATTTCTGAAAATTACAGCAAAAGCAAAGTTGTAATAATTACTTTTAAAGGCAATAATGGGATCAGTTGCATTTTTTCCAAATTAACCTTACTATCAAAAAGCTTACTTGGATTAAAGTCTTACTGATGCTAAACACCAGTATATGTTTGCTATGAAAGGGGGGATTGAGTGAAAACGTCCCGAAGGCACGTCCTGCCGTGGGAGTCCGGGAAAATCCCCGGGAAAATTTGCAATCTATGATGCTTTCTCCTGCATTCTAAGGCAATTTAAGAATACATCTAGGAACTTAAGAATTCCTTATACTTGATGTTTGGCTCCATTTTACTAGTATCGTATCATAATTCAGAGACTGAGGAGGGGGGGGGGGGGGTTGCCACCCGAAACCCTCTAGATCCGCTCCTGCTACATCATAAATAAAAACATCGTTTGAAGTCATTCTAAATGATACTTAATCCTAAACGGGTTTTTTTTTCGTGACCCGAGCTGTCCTGACTTTTTTAAAATTAATTTCCGGCGCTACGCTAGGCGCCGTGAAAACTGAATTTCCCCATATAGTTACGTAGTGTACACAAAGCAGAACTACAATTGGTGCATATGAATAATTAATCAACCATAATTCCAAAACCCTCCAACCTATAGTCGTGAAACTTCGTGTGTATGTTTATATTAAGTTGGTCTATAGATGCATTGTGTTTCATAATCTTTCGTTACTCGATGGCCGAGATCTGGGGGGGGGGGGATCCGCCCTCGGCTTTAAGATTGTCAAAATAACCCGGCCCTTTTAGGGTTAATTGGAAAATTACTAAGTTTAGAGGTCAAACAGACAAAATGTCCCACTTTCGATACTAAAATGATTGATTGATATATATGCATTGTTTACATCTCTCTGTCCACCAAACAATGAGACCAACGCAGCGTAAGAACTTGTAGAGCTTGCATTTCGTCGGTAAAAATGAGGGTAGTTGGTAACCAAGGTGATGCGTACGTGGCGCAGCGTAGGCGGGGGTAGGGGTTGGTTCTGGATTGAAAAACGCCCGACAAAGGCCAAATTTAAAAACCAATGTATAGAGAAAGAAAAACAGAAAACCAAAGCCAATATCTTAAGGTAAAATGATCGTAAAGCAAAAGTAGAGACTGTTCAAAAGGGGATTAAAACGCGGCTTTCACTCATTACGCCTATAGGCCTTTCTATGGTTGGCACTTTTCTTGCCAAAAAATATGGACGGTCGACGTTGCAAAAATTGTTCAACGTCCACAATTTGAATGTGTATGTGTGTACACGCCGACACTCGTGCGCCACTGGTTACTCCTACAAATTTCCCCTTAAAACAATTCTCTAACCAGTGGGTATCCAGCTCAGGTTGGGTGTGGCGTGGAGAGACCAACGTTCCTCCTCGCTTACATTTGCCATTTTACGAGTAATTGAAATGTCCAGTACAGGCAAACTCTTTCTCCGCTTTTAATAACGTTTCACGGACCAGACAAATTTGGTTTATAATTTCATTAAATACAAATTGCCATTGCCCCCCCCCTCCCCCAATTAAAACCTTGTTGTTCAATGAATGACATCATTCAAATAAATGTTACTACTACTGAAACAGGACCTTCAATAACAACCCGTCAATAATGGTAACTAATAAGCCTATGCTTTTTCCCGGTTGCCAAATTTGCAGGGGGGCAACTGGGGGAAGGGGGAGGAATATTTTTCATGGGGGGACGTGCATCCCCCCGTAGCTTCGCCGCTGCTTTAAACTACACGTTTCGCCGTTATACATGTAGTGTCAAGCACGCATCTAGGAATCCTTGTTTCACGCTAGACAACAAATAATAAAAGGCATCATCAGCCTCCCCATTGTCCACATTTAAAGCCTTTGAATCGCCTGCGTCATGGCTCGCTGCGTATCCTAGCAATAACTACTTCATCCAGGGTCTGTTTTCTTCTGTTTGCCAGTAACCATGGCAACGGAACCACAGGGATCGATGCCAGTTTGAAACTGTCCTTCATTTGGGCGCTCGATCGCGGCTGCGATCAGGCGGCAAGTGTTCGGGGACATTGTTGCGCAATGAAAACGACAAGGGGCGTGGTTTGGAGACCCTGGCTAGGATTTTTAGGGGTTTATGATTTTTTTTGGCCAGGGGTAAAAACGGTTTACATCTGTGTTTGATCTTGGTGTGAGACTCCGACTTATATAAAACATTTTAGTTAACGTTATGAGCTTTCAAAAGAGAGAAATCACACAACAATGCCAGCTTACTTACAATAGATTGAATAGGGTTCATACGTTTAATTTTAATGTGTGACATGCGCGCGAAAATCTCCATAAGTGAGAGGCACATACCTTAGCTAGAGGGGTGTTAAAAAAAACATAAAGTAAACTTGTTGAACAAAATCGTTGGAAATTTATACTTCTTCTTGACTTGTTTTGACCGTTTGACCGAAAAGTTCTTGATGAATGGGCATAAATAAATATGTCCTCGGCCGGTATTAAACACTATTTTAAAGACCGGTTTGGAGTCTGCACGCTGATAAAGACCCTCGCCTTCGGCTCGGGTGATTATCGGCGTCCAGACTCCAAACCGGTCCGAAACATACTGTTTAAAACCGGCCAAACACACATTTATTCCCTTCGTAAACGTTATAAGCGTGCCAAAGAGACATTAAACTAAAATATCGGCCTATTTTTTAAGTAGTTAACGATTAATGAATTATTCAATTGTTTTGTAATGATCCTTTTCCCGACAGTAGATTGAACGGCGAAGAATTCGGTCGATAATCACGTACGTTTCACTCCCCCAGAGCGTGCGATATTTATCAATATCAGTAAACAGTATAGGTGAGGCGGGAACTAAAAAGAATGTTGCTATATAATTAAACTATAGGCTGGCCTCTCGTTATATAATCTTATGAAGGTATCGGTTTTTTATCTACCAATCAAAGATGTAACATTACTGATCCCGAGTGTAAACAATTTAATAAATGCAGATTCCAATTAATTCCGATGTCGATAAGAAGATAAAAGTAATCAGTGACATTTGTAAGACAAACCTAGGAACAGGCATGGGTGTTACACAGAATTCGCGATGTCTAAAGAACGACTCGTGATAAGATGAGAATTTTACAGCTTTAAAAACTCCTTCATAACTATCATAGGTAAACCACAATCATGTTAAAAGCCTTAAAGATTCCTCCCGAAAGAAAAAAAGAAGATCAGGATGCAAGCTTGTCTTTGTATTTTTCATTTGGCTCACAGACCCCTCTCGCAAGAAAAAGAAGAAGAGAAATTACAGCCTGCAGATGGAGCTAACAATTTCAAAATTCTACCCTTATTCAAACAACAAATTGTCAACCCATTGGTCTATTTTTGGCCTTGCTGCTGTATTGTTTCTACTGCAAGCATCTCTCGTGGTCTTTGCAGTCACCATATTTTATCGACCGCGTTGGAGGAACAATAGCGCGCTCGCTTTTGAGGCAAGGCCAAGTGCGTCTCCGGCAATCATCCGTTGTCACGGCAACAGGTGTCAACAATCAACACGGTGGCGGCAGCTCATCAAGCTGAGGGGAGTTTTGAAATTCAAGGATTTTGCGTCAGCGATTTTTTTGTTTTTAATTTAGAAGCGAGCCATTAAAAAAAAAGATGATGTATCAAAAATCACTAGAGTCACGTACAGGCATAAAAACTATACATGCAGTATTCTCTTCGCGCTCTTGAAACTCTTTTCTGTCTTCTAGAAGACAAATTGCTCTTCCCTAATTCACGCTGACTCTAATTTGGCATGTTGGAAAAATCTAGAAGTAAGCAAAAACTGCTTGGGTGACGCGATTCTGTTAACGCAATATTTATTTTTATTTATAGCGAAAATAAATTGCTCTAATTCGTTTGCAGTGATACTCGGCATTTTCGTTTTCGATCGAAGCCTTCAAGTTCTTTCGAAACAAACAAACAAAACCTTTAAAAACAACATTTGTAAAAGATCCTTCGCTCTTTAAAATGATGACAATTTAAAATAATAAAACCAAAATGCAGGGTGATTTTCAACACACAGTGAAATCTCAATAAGTCAAACCTCAAGGGAACAGGTTTGAAATTTGACTTAAGGAGAGTTAAGCAGGGTTGTATATCATCGTTTTACTACTGAAGGGAATGGATTCTTTGTTTGACTTAACAGCTGTTTTGAGTTATCAGAGGTTGACTTATCGAGATTTCATTGTAAATACTTTCTAAATTCCAAAGAGTGAAATGAGGGACTAGACGTTTTAGAGTGAAAATCACTCTCATTTTCGATTGAAATAGTCTGAAAAAAATGAACCACTTCAGTCAAAGCTCGAGTGAAAACTCGATCTTTACGATTGAAGAAATTTCACTTTTAAACGTCTAGTCCCTAGTTTCCAACTGTTGGAGTGAATCTTCACTCGAATGGAGTGAATTTTCACTCTTTGGAATTTAGAGAGTACAAATCGTCATTATTTTTTTTATCAAAATATCAATGTTTGCGTATTTCTTTGTATTTCATATTTAACGTTTTGTCAAAGTAAGCATTGCTTGTTTCTTCAATTGCCTTGACCAGAGAAAACAACTTGGAGCCGAAAAAATTGCTGTGTTGCTCACTGTACCGTGATGAAACGGGTTGGTTGCTACAGTGCTTAGATATTCGACATTTGCGTAGGCAAAACACAGAAATTGAATTTTTGGATTTTGTTCCAATCCGGTTTTTAAACCGAGAAAGGTTTTTACTTAATCATTTTAGTAAGTGAATTTCCGTGCATAAATACAATGAGCTGAAGCGGTTTAAATTAGGTGAGTACATCTCTGACAGAACCACAAAAAAAAAGATTTTATAATCCGTCTTGAAGAATTAGCCCAGATACTTTGAAACTGTTTTATAATACTTTTCGCCTTACAGATTCTTTGAGAAACCCAATTCACTGCATCGTGTTTTTTTTTTTTTATTCTTTTCAGAATTATTCTTCTGGTCGATTGCCTCCACGACAGAACTGCATTGGAAACTGAATTCGTTGCCATAGAAACGGATCACAATTGGGAATGTTGCCAATTACGGCCACGGTCTAGTATCCAATCCAACGTGTATCACAATGTGCTATTCAAACAGGGATACCAGGGAGAAAAGTGGATACACAGAGGGCACCCCAAGTGAAGAACGAAGACACCATTATCAATCACCAGTAATAAAATGGATGCTCACGTTTGGTTACAGTTACCAACAGCTGAAATGCTAATTTGATTTGGATGTTGTCTTGAAGGTAGCAGACCAGTAAATAAACTTCCATAGACCCCAATGGTAAATGCTCCCACTTCAAAAATTCGGGAAAAATACTCACAACTCTCCAAGGTGTTCGAGACACACATCAAATTAAAGCTTATTTCATCATCTTTCAATTTCTGTTCAATTTACGGGGGGTCAACTGATGACTTTTAGGAGAAATTTCCATCTGAAGACGATCACCCCTGAAAATAGTCCTGAAGCCCATCGCCATTTTGAAAAACGATGCCTACGCTCCATTGCAAAGTAGAGCGCTTTTAGGGTCCAAATTACATCAAAATTACACAGAACTGCAAGCTCCAAGTCCTGTGCACGGTTTCCATCCATATTTTTGACAAACCCTCAAGTTCATGGCCCACAGCATGCTCAAATACCGAAGATTTTGAGGGCATGCAAATCGTGATTTGGCCGGCGCAGGCAATTTCGGACCGATTTACTGGTCTGCACCCTGAAGTTTTTTGTTTTCAGCCAAACGCATATTGCTTGACAAATTGCTGTGAAAGGTTTCAACATTGTGGCAATGGCCAAAGGTGGTGCCAGAATGTTAAACATCAAATTTTAACGGATCATAAAGGACAAGTGAATAGGTATTTCAATGGCATCGTTTGCTTTTCATGCATTTTGTTCGTTTCCAATGATTACACAACCACAACAAAAATGTTCAAAACCTATAACCTGTTGAAGTTTCAGCTCAATGAATATTATTGTTTTTCGAAAAAACGAAAAACACAAAACATGCACAACCTTTTGATAACGAAACAAGATCGTTGGAAATCACCTATGTATCTTGATTCCTTCTATTAAAGAGGTTTTTGAATGCTCGAAGACATTTCCGTCATTTTTCGGGTATATGTAGCCTAAGGTGTGACGAAATAAAAACGACTATTGTGTCTGTCATGAAATGATTACAGAAGGTACTTTTGAGATCTGTTTTTCAGGTCCTGTTTCGACCCGAACGTGCAATTTGTGTAAAAGTCGTCGTTGGGGACAGCAAACAAAACATAGTAAATCGTGACGTAATAAACAGGACTCCCGATGCAGCGTAGTATAAACTTGTTTATACAACGCTGCATCGGGAGTCCTGTTTATTAGCTCTCAAAAGTACCTTTTGTACTCATTTCATGACAGACACAATAGTCGTTTTTATTTCATCACACCTTAGGCTACATATACCCGAAAAATGACGGAAATGTCTTCGAGCATTCCACAACCTCGTTAATGACAGCAAGTCAGACTGAATAATTTCACGGGGTGTTTAGTACCAGTAAGAAAATTAGTCCAAGTAAGCTTTTTTTTTTGATAATAAATCGGTGGGTTAATATTGGGATAAATGCAAATGATCCCATGCGCCTGTTAACAATAAATGTCACGTTCAATCTTTGTGGGGGGTTTAGGTCCCAATTAGTGAATGTCTTTTCTTTGCTCAATCTAACATTGAATCAATACGACTAAAGGAAACTTACATTGGACGGTAATATGCCGAACAACAGCGTGTCCCAAAAAAGTGTTCGTCTGACTATTTTTGATATAACTACAAAACCATGAATTCATTTTTTTTCCTTTCTTATTTTGCAAATACCCCTTATCCTTGGCCTTAACCCCGCCCCTATGAGTTTCATTTAGTTTCAGTCACGCATCCCTGCACAATTGCCAGTTGAACACGACAACATTTTTGGACCCTGTGACCAAGTTCCTTCCCTTAATCAAGTTTAGTGCTGTGTGTGTGAAATCCTTCAGGTTGTGAAAACGGCCCTGGTTGGGACTGAAGTAATATGCCTGGCTATCGGTCATCATGGTAAGACCTCAGTTTTATGCTCAAGGGCAAATGATTCCAATCCCAAACCACTTTAACCTTTTTTCAACCTGATATTTGTCAATGCAGAGTGTGTTTGAATAAGGGAATAAATGTGTGCTCGGGAGGTATTAATCACTCTGTTTCAGACCGCTTGGAGTCTGGGTGTTGATAATTACCCGAGCCATGTCTTTATCATCCGTTTAAGACCGGCCACGTGACGGGCTCTCGACCAATAGGAATGGGTAAACTGTCTTAGGTATTTATGAATTATAGTTTGGAGGTCGTACGCGCTGGGGGCTTTTTAGCTCTTCAGATGAAACGATCGATTGAGGTGTGTGGTATCACGCGTAATCAAGAGGGCGCCGTTGCGTTCAATAGCTCGAATTGTCTTCAGGGAGATGACAGATAATGCTGATGTGTACACGGGCGAAGACATCGCCAAGGTTACGTTCTCAAAGGAAGGAAGTCGGCACGTGAGGACCGCAAAATATCGATCGCATCTCCCCTGTTGCCGTCAAGAGAGGGCGTCAAGACAGCGGAAGACTTGCCACTATAGTCTTCGAACACGCGGTATGTAAATCGCCGCTAAAAAAAATTAAAAAAATACCGATTCTCGTGCGATCCATTTCTAGCGAGCATGTCTTCTTTCTTTTGGTATATAGTAAAATGCCCCAAAATGAAACAGTATCATATACGTTTGATTAATCAAACAAATTCTCGAGGAAAGAAAATCTACATATTCTCGAGGAAAGAAAATCTACTAACGTATAGCCATGGTTGGTCAAGAAAAGCGAGGCAAAATGTGATATAAATGATAAACTACCAAACACCAGTACGGTACGTTGCGAAGGCACCAACGTTTTGCATGAGTGCACTAAAAGAGAGTTTGCACTGAAACGCAACGAGAGCCACTAACATTGATCCACAGGGTTAGTACAAAACAACAGGAAACCCAAATTGCAGGACCATTTTTGTTATGAGGTTCTGCATGTAGCACCTTCATAATCTATAGGATATGAAAGCCCAATGAATAAGCTTTATTTTATAACAAAAATCATTCAAATCACTTGTGTACTTTTCAAGTTACGGTATTTTAAACACTATCACCGTTTTAAAGTTCTGTCAACGGATCACTGTTCTTTCATCAAAACGAAAACAATTGACACACATCACTATTTAATATACATGTATATGTGAAATGTTTTCACTGTGCTGAAAGAACACTGACCTTTTTTGTGATCCGTGGACAAAACTTTAAAACGGTGTTTGTGTTTAAAATACCGTAACTTGAAAAGTACATAGGCGATTTGAATGATACTTGTGCTAAAAGAAAGATTATCAAATGGGCTTTCGTATCCTAGATCATGAAAGTGCTAAATGCAGAACTTCATTACAAACTGTGGCTTCCTAATTTTGTTTACCTACCCTGTATAAAAAATTCTCACTCACCTTGTCTTCGCATCCGAGTTATCCAGTCCCGGTATCGTCCCTCGATGCTCTCGGAAACATCCTGCAGCTCGAGCCTCAGGAGTGAGAACGGCTCCACCAGCCTCGAGGCGAGCGAGTCGATGTCTCGGTCAGCGTCGCCCGATGTCTCCGATGACGGGCACACTCGGCAGGCCACGGACGAGGACCGGTCTTCTCCGACCATCGAACAGTTGACTTGGTACAAGGCGGGTCGGTCCGGGCTGTCTTCTTCGATCCATCTCTGGACTTGGCCCTGGAGGGTCCGCAGCAGGCTGACGAACTGCAGTCCGCCGGTAGGGTCGAAGTCGATCGGGTTGTTGTCCCCGGAGTCTGTTGTTGTTTCATTGTTTCCCCCGGTAACACCACCGTTCCCAAACATTCCTGGTCCAGCTTGAGAACAAATATAGGAAATGTAAAAACGTGTTAGAAAATGTAGCAGCCACAAATATGACTGGCAAACCCTAACCCCCACGGGGTATTCTCTAGGCACCCTGCCAAATGCAACAGTATGCAGTGGACTAATACATGCCAGCCTTGGTACCAAGTACCTACCCTGCCAAATGCAACGGAATGCAGGGGTGCAATGCATCAGATCAGGAGACTGCTAAATGCAACAACTTGCAACAATTTTTACCACTGGTGAATTCTGTTGCAATTAGCAGGGTTAGGTAAGGAATATACTGGATACTAACACGTGAAAGAAGGTTGCATGCATAGACAACATGTGATGTGACTGGAAGACTTTGTTTTTAAAAAGAACCAGGTTTCTTTCGTCAGCATGTTCTGACCGTCAGATTAAGGCCTTATTCTGACGACTGTCAGAGTACACTAGCCCGGACTTTTAAATATGGGAGTCAGGTTGGCTTAGCGGTACTCTCCAGGTTGGCGTAGCGGTACTTTCCTCGCCTTCCACCGCTGTGACCCGGGTTCGAATCCCACCTGGGACAATATGTGGATTTGGTTTTCAGTCCCTTCCTGATTCCGTGGGTTTTCCTCAGAATATTCCTCTTGGCTTTTCCTCCCACCTCTAAAACTGTAATTTCTTCTCTTTATCTTCTCTCTGCAGGTTTCTTCAAGCTTTCGAGATACAGTGCTTAGGGTACTTTTAAGGAATCCTTGGTTTCATTACCGGAAATAAAATAAAATATCCCGGATCATACTTAAGCATTATACTTTTCAGGGTCAAGATGAAACCTTGGGTGACAAAAACCACACTTCTCTGAATCAATTGCCAGTGGTCGACCCGTAAACCTTTAATAACAAAAGGGTCATGTTTTTTTTTGTCCCCCTGACAAATATTGGGTTAAATATGATCAGGAATCCTGGTCAAATTTAACCATAGTTGGGACTGTCTAAAATATTATTAGGGCTATTGCTATAGTTAGGGCATAACAAGGCCATTTTCATGGACTTGAGTTGCTAACCACAGAAGTCAAACATGCAGGGCGCAGAAATTATATAACAAAGATGGGTTACTATCCAAAATATCATGCCATGTTTGTTGCTTGTGATTGGTTTTCGGCTAACACCAGCTTGGAGCATGAATTTTCTAAGCAATGGTTCCAGCCTGGTCGGGCCAGACTCCTGGTCAGACTTACCGACAACAGGCTTCATCACGCCCGAGATGTGGGCTGCCAGCAAGCTATCGAGAAAGGACTCGAAGGCAGCCGCGTGGGGCACGCTGCTGCTCTCGGTAGTAGGTGCTCCATCTCCAACCTGGGTCGTCTCCTCCCCGAAGAACAGCACGCCGTAGTAGGCCAGCTTTCTCAGGAGGTCCGCTCGCTCGGAGATGTCGAAATCCATCAGCGGGGGGACGCTAAAGCTGGGGTAACCATAGGTGACTTCCTCTGAAGCCGGAGTCGGGGTGGGCATCGATGATCGCTTCTGTCTCCCTCCGGGACCAGGCAGTACGGGCCGAGCGGGTATTACGGTGGTCTGTTGATCAGAGTTACGCAAGGCGTCCTGCATCGGGCCGCGGCTGTATTCCAGGGTCACGTTGCGGACGATGCCGCGCCAGGTCTTGGAGGCCGACGCCGCCTGGTGGGCCAGCTCCCCGTAGGCGTCGATCAAGGCCAGCTTCGGCAGGGACTCTTCGATGAGGGTCTGAACGTCGGAGGCCTGCAGCATCCTCTCCTTCTGGCTTTTTCTACCGAGTAGCCACGACTCGGAGAACCGGTCGAAGGTGGTCTGGATCGCTGAGGGGAGGTCCGGAAGGTCCAGCTGCGGGTGACCGTCTTGTTCAAGACGCATCTGGATGCAACCCCTGCGTAACACTTGAGGGCGTTGCGGTGATGGCTTCCTACCTAGCGCTGGGAACAGGCACACGTAGGTGGCGACTGCCAGTGTCCCGATCAGGAATATCTGGCGGCCCATGTTGGAAGGCAAACACTGTGAAAGAAATGAAAAGAATAGCGCTGGCATTAGCCGGTTCCCCGTTTCTCCATTGTACTTCGGACAGTGAATCCTCCCAATATATATGCCAATTATATGCAGGACTTGCATAGGTCTGATTCCCGCCCCTGAGTTCAACACAACGATACTGTTTGCACAGAACCAGCCTATTGCCAAATGGCAACAGGCTACTGATGTACATTTCTGTGGTGATGAGTTTCGATTTTCGCTGAGCTTCGATTTTCTCCGGTAACTATCAATAATAAGAGGGGCACTACTTTTCAGTTTTTGAATCCTATGCAGATGAAATGCTTGAAGGTTGTCTTTGAGAGAGACTGGCGATTATGCCTACTGTTTGTGGTAAGACTAAGAGAAAGTTTTTTTGATAGCTATGTGTTCAAAATTCATCCATGCAAAATACTGTGAATATCGTTTCAAAAATAAACAAATCATGCTGCGCACGCGCAGAGGTGATCCAATCAATGGCTTATGTTTGGAGCTGGCTACCGATCCCATATTTGTAGGAAGTGGGCATTACGGACACACTCTCGCAAAATGTGGTCCGGCAGCTTTCTATACAAAAACCTCGTTGGCTCGGGGTTTTGTACGTAAACCTTATCAGTCAGCTGATCACGCTCAATTGACTTCGGCCAAACCGCAGTCCCATCATAAGAAATAAGTTAACAATGTTAACCGGACCATTTTTTCCGAGAGTGTGTCTCTAATGGGGACGGGAACCAGTCTAGCATTATTTAAGGGCAGGTATAAGCTGACAGGGTCCCAATTAGGAATTTCCGGCGGCCCATGTTGGAATACATTCACTGCGAAAGGTATGACAACCGTACAAAAAATATCCCATGGTATTAAATATAAGAACAAATAGTTTATCATGCATGATACAGGGCGAGTCAAGAAAAAGTGGAACCCCAAAACCAAAGAAATATATTTCATATATATCAAAAAAAATATGTGACACCGAAATAAATTATTTCTTGAAATCCTATTTATTAAATTACCTATAAATGAGAAAATTATTTCAATTGCACTACAGGCTAAAACTGTATCACTATTTTAGCAACCCTAAAATCAGTCTCGTCCAAAAAAGCATTTTAGTGTGTGTTCTGGCTGTTTGGAACAACACAGAAAATGTCACAGAGTACTTGTTTAGTACACAATATCTTGTAACAACCCAGCTTTGGCTAGCAATATAATTTATAAATCCGCTTCTTTTGTTTTAAACACGGGCCTTCGAAAGGACTTTGTTGAATAGTTTAAACTTTAAAACTGAGGTTTTATCGCTGGTGATGTCTGAAGGGGATTGTAGCGACAATTCTTGAAATCGCATTTTTAGACGAAACATATTTTTGTGTCATTTCATTCAAATGGTGATATATTTCATTTAAATGTTGATATAATTTGAACGGAGCAAGTGAAGTAGTTTTTTATGTAAAAGAAGTTTATTAAATTGGCTTACCAGTCATAATTATTTTTGGTGCTATACATATTTTTTAACATGAAATATATTTCTTTGGTTTTGGGTTCCGCTTTTTTTTACTCACGCTGTATCAATTGCACTTGCTTATTTGTCATTGTGAGTCGAGTCCGACCGAGTCCGAGTCATGGAAAATGGGACTCGAGTCGGACTCGAGTCCGAGTCACGAGTCACGAGTCATACAAGTCTGCCAATAATATTTATGCTTTAGTATTTTTGCGGCATTACACGGAATTGAAGTTAGATTCACGTGCAGCCAAAAAAATACACAATATCACCCATGATTAAAAACGTATAGAACGCGCTTCAACACATTGCACTTAACAATAGTAATATCAATAACAATAATACAAATATTAGAAATCACAAAAGAAAACTAGTTGAATTTAAACCAATTGAGCAATTAATACGCTCTTTTTACAGCAAGGGAAATTGTTCATTAGGCCTATACACTGTTATTTCGGTTGTGTACTATATGAACCTAGCAACCAGTTGTGTAAAAAAATTGAACAAGTTGTGTAATATTTTACACAAGTTGTGTAAACAACAGTTTACACAACAGGTTGCAAGTTTCATATAGTACACAACCGTTTGATTTTTACACAACCGAAATAACAGTGTAGGTAAAAACAATTACAATACGTAAAAACA
The DNA here is from genome assembly GCA_029964075.1 of Patiria pectinifera. Taxonomy (NCBI): domain Eukaryota; kingdom Metazoa; phylum Echinodermata; class Asteroidea; order Valvatida; family Asterinidae; genus Patiria; species Patiria pectinifera. The sequence goes on from CM057145.1 coordinate 12,602,459, forward strand.
AATACGGAGAATTTCGCGGCAAATTCTATACAGGCTATAAAAATGATGGTAAAATTAAATTCATAATCCTACCTCCAATTATATTCCTGCAACTCCAATGTTGAAATTGTTTTCAGTCCAAACAGGTCAGGTAGATGCAGAAGCGAGCAACAGTCACCTCAAAATGAGCTGGGTCAACTAAAACTGCCTTTGAATTATCCAGCGTTGTACCCGCCGGAGGTATGACACACACTAAAGTGCTGTACAACAAAAGGCAAGTACAGGGCGCGGTCCACGTTCCTTTGTGCGGACTATTACGGTTTCAAATTCATTATTGATAAATGCATCATGAGGCTGATGCATCGAGGTAGCCACGCTCGTGTTAATTACTGAGACGGTGTGTCCTCCACCTGCTTTACGTTGCCAGGCGACGGAGACAAAATGGCCGTCGAGTGTGAACAATAATACGAGGCAGTGCGCGATGGAGGCGAACGTATACGAGTGTGTAGCGCCAGTGAAGCGCGGCAATGGCGGTGGCGAAGCAAGCAAGCCAATATCGTCAATGTTGCAGCAACATCCAGTGCCGCAATGTAATACCGTCTCGCAGTTATATGACCGAGTTATAAAAGATTCATTGTTCTATAGGGCATCAAATATTTAATTGCTTTTAGTATTGGCACGGACATCGCTAGACCATTTTGAATGGGGGGGGGGTGCCATCATGAAATTTGCCGACGGACCGTCAAGCAATGTTGGTGTAATTGATAATTTTCTGCCCAAAATCATCCCTTTAACTCCGTTTCTTTCTAATTTTCTCCAAAAAAAATTTGAAGTAAAAGATTTAGCGAATTTTTTAATTCAACGAATGATAAGTCTCCTTGCTGAAACATGACCGACAACATAGTCGCAGAATCTTTGATGGAAATAAATTAGTAAATATTTAATAAAGTCATTTGAAAATAAAAAACTAAAGCGCTCCATGGTAAAAAGCCACATTGTTTGCTAGCCCAAGTTCTATCAACTAAAAGGAAAAGCTGAAAATGACAGTATTCTCAAAACGTGTCAAAAATGCAAAAACTTTCACAATGCAAACTTCACATGAGCTTATTGGTGGCTGGACATGTTGTGTTCATAATAAATAATCTCAAGAATACGGTAAAAACTGAATATTAAAGTTCGTTGACTTCGATCGTATAATGCAATTATTCTCATAGCGTTGTCAAAGTTCGGCGCCGTGTAGGCCAGCCTTTGTTCTAAAAGGGTATGAAACATTGATGTAAAGTCTCTTGTAAAAGCCAAGTGCCGAACGGAATGCTTCGTTCTTATTGACCGAAATGGTGTAAATATCTCTAGTTAATGACTCGGAACATCATGAGCCTTTCAAGTTTAACCTTGCTTCTGAAGAGGCGAGCAATGTAATTAGCTAACAAATGACGCTGCGACAAGCAACAAGTCACGATTTTAATGGTGCATTGCACTTAGATCGCCACACAGAGTCGTGTGCTTCGCGCTAGTCTGGTTCCCTGTCCCTGTTCTCATTTGGACTTCAAATGTGGGGACGGGTAGCTAACACTGAATCCTTGGGAAGCTTTCTACGAAAGCCCATTAGCGCCACTGCAAGTATATATGTTGCAGATTATTTAATTCGTTATTACGGATTATTAATTCGTTATTACGGATAACTAATTCGTTATAACGGATTATTAATTCGTGATTACGGATTATTTAATTCGTTATTACGGATTACTAATTCGTTATAACGGATTATTTAATTCGTTATTACGGATAATAATTCGTTATTACGGATTATTAATTCGTTATTACGGATTATTAATTCGTTATTACGGATTAATTAATTCGTTATTACGGATTATAAATTCGTTATTACGGATTATTAATTCGTTATTACGGATTACTAATTCGTTATTACGGATTAATTAATTTGTTATTACGGATTATTAATTCGTTATTACGGATTACTAATTCGTAATAACGGATTATTAATTCGTTATAACGGGTTATTAATTCGTTATTACGGATTATTAATTCGTTATTACGGATTATTAATTCGTTATTACGAATTACTCATACGATCTGAGTCATTACTCGGCAAGTATGGCACAGGAGTGGTGCCGGTGTAAAGCAAACGTTGTATGCAAAGATAGCGCCGCGTAGCGGCGCTTTATACATGTACATAGGCCCCTGGTCACGTGCTCTCTACGTGTGAGAACATCAGACTTAAATCGTAATAATGAATTAATAATCCGTAATAACGAATTAAATAATCCGTAATAACGAATTTAATAATCCGTAATAACGAATTAATAATCCGTAATAACGAATTAATAATCCGTAATAACGAATTAATAATCCGTAATAACGAATTAATAATCCGTAATAACGAATTACATAATCTGTAACATATATACTTGCAGTGGCGCTAATGGGCTTTCGTAGCTTTCCTCCTAATAATAATATGCAAATGATATGCATGACGTGCACGTCTGAATCCCGCCTCCTGAATTCAAAATTAGACCGGAATGTTTGGGGGCAACCAGCCTATAAGGCAGCAGGTATTCGAATATGCAATTTCGGAGGTGATGGGCTTCGATTTTTGTTGAATTCGAAAGTGTCTCTGGCAACTATCAATAAAGAGAGGGGCGTTACCGTTCGGTATTTAAAACCTATGCAATTGAAATGCTGGGGAGTTGAAATCATGGAGACACAGACGATTTTGCCAACTTTAGGTGGTAAGACAAGATTCATGTTTGTTTGATAACCACTGTGCACAAAGCTGACTAGTAATTCAACAAGCATGCTGCGTGCGCAGAGGCGATCCAAGCAAAGCCTTTAAATGGGCGCTAGCTACACTGCAAAAACTGTGTTTTAGCAAATTACTTTCAATTCACTTTCTTGCTATCAGTTTGTAAACATGTAGGATGGATATTGTTTAGCAATTGAACATTGATAATTAGGAATTGAACACGTAATGTTTAGCTATACAAAATTGTGATAGCAAGATTGTGTTTAATTGCTAAACGCAGTTTTTAGAGTGTAGCAGTCCCCATTTTGGGGGGGCCGGGAAACAGTCTATAGCTCCGCGCCTGTCTGTAACACATCAACAGAGGGCAGGCTTTCTATTTCTCAGCACTGTCCTTTCTAGTGCCGATTTCAATATGAAATTGCCGCTGCACTGTAGACCTATATTGGCCTTCTTGGGATATGCCTGGCCTCAATAGGAGGGCGCTATAGTATGAGCTGGTGAAACCTTTTGTATCTAATCCAAATTCAACCCCAAACAGCGCCCTCGTAAATGTAAGAAATTGCACCTCAGTGTTATGTTTTAAACCCTCATTTTGAACTTTCACCGCACACGGTGATAATTTTGGGAGCTATGTTGCCGAGCAAACGGCTTCGAATGTTTGCTCTTAGCACGTGACTCTTGTGTAGTATGGCAGGCTTAAAGGGAATATATATACAATTACAACATTTGCAAACATCGACAAACAAAACTAAAACGAAATACCTTACTATAGGATGCTGGTAAATGACAGCCTAAAGCATCCTGTAAAATTAGGGCACCTGTTGTGAAGTCATTTTCAAGAAAAGTGGTATTTTTGTATAAATTTCCAACGGTGGTCGGCCGACCACCGTTGGAAAAACCTAACTATTTTTCAACTCCTTTTCCCAATTTACCATTTTTTTTCAGTCCAAATTTTATTTGCTATTGGTTACATGTTCATGAACGGGTGCAGGTCAGCTAGACTGGTTCCCTTACCTTACAATTTTCCAGCATCTACAAATTGATTCATTTGAGTCAGGGAACCAAACTACTCGAACTTTGTTGTTTTTCTTTTTCCCAGCGTTTGCGAACACCGTGACAAAACTTCAAACATGTCAGTGTAACAATATCTGATCTATTATACTAACCCCTCAAATACTTAATTTCTGAACATTACAGCAAAAGCCAATGAATTCCTTTAAATTCCTGAGTTCACCTGCCCCATCTAACCACCTCTTTGTTTTGGTTCCATACGCAAGAAGAAGACCTGCCCCATAAATTTGACCCGGCCCAGTAACACCGAGGCCAGGAATGAGAAAAAAAACCGGGCCAGTGGATCAACACTTGTGATCTCCGAGCGGCCGAGAGTGATCCGCTTAAACCGAGTTGTGTCTTTTGGGTATCGCATGAGTAGCCAATTCTAATTGCCTTACCATGTGCCATGGTATATGCAGAGAGCCACCAGCCATATACGTAGTGGAAACAACTGATTTATTTATAACTGCCCTATACGATGTTTGAGCGTCTATTGGCAAGCAATTTTCCAGCGGTTTTCATCGGAAATTCCTCGCGATCAGAGAACAAAACTGAATTCGTAGTAAAATTGAAAAAACAAGTTCGGTTTCTGTTTAACTTGGGGTTGTATATTCAGGGTTTTTGGTGGATAATTTACAGGTATACATGTAAAAACAATTCACGCTAATTGAGAATGATTATTTATAAAATCAATGTGTAGATGTCAACTCAAATAATGAAATATGTGGGCGTTTTAATAATTTGAATAATATCTAGTTACTTTTTCTGGTCTGCAGTGAAAAAGGAACAGTGAAATTCGCATACCCTTAGTCTAGTTCCCTACTTCAGACGAATGGGGCAATTTATAGAAGTCGGGGAATTGTCAGGTCCGACAACCAGACTAACTGCGTTGCACCAGTTCACGGATGTGGACTAACTGAATTTGGTAAATCGAGGCATCGTTTGAATAGAAAAATCGTCTTGTTTTCCCACCAAACGATGGTCGGTCGACCATCGTTTGCAATTGAAAGAAACATCTCATTTTTCTTGAAAATGACAGCACACAAGGTGACATGATTTTACAGGACCCTTGAGACTATTACTATTCATTTACGTTACGGTATTTCCTAATAATTTGGTAGTGTTGCTTTCTTTTATGTTTGCAAATGTTGTATATTGCCTTTAAGTTATAGTCCTGAATCCACACTCGGAGTTAGTTACATTGCGTGAAAAAAAGTTCCACCATAAAAACAAGATGTTGTTTTTTATCCTCAAACAATATGGTGAGTGGGGTTCATTTTATAGGTGTGCACAAGTATCCCTAGTATGTTAACTTCTGGTTAAACAATTATCGATGCATGAATATGCGGCCTTGGCAGGATTTAATTTGGCCGGCATTTGAGAATCACACATGCAACTCGTCACTTGGTTAAGTCTGTCTCGCTTCATAGCGTTGACGATATAATGGTTTTAACAGGAATGTGCATTTTTATACAATGTGTCCCGAAATATGTCCGTCTGACTGTTTTTAAGATAACTACAAAATCATAAGGTAATTTTTGCAAAATTTTGGTTGTGCAGATACTCCGAAGCCTTGGCCTCGACCCTATGAGTTTCATTTAATTTCAGTCACGCATCACTGCACAATTGTCAATTGAGCACAATAATATTTTTGGACACCGTGACCAAGTTCAATGCCTTAATCCATTTCAGTGCTGTGTTATGTAAGCTGAGTAAAATCCTGCATGATGAGAATTTTTTTAGGCTGATGTGGTTTGAGATTGGAATAATTTGCGGGGTCTACCCGATGTTCCGCAATGTTCCCCAATACCGATGTTCCCCGAAATCCTTAGGGTTAGGGTTAGGGTTAGGGTTGGGGAACTCGATATTGGGGAACATAGGTATGCACCCTAATTTGCCCTTGAGCATTAAACTGATGTCTTGCCATGATGACTGATAGCCAGGCAAATGATTCCAACCCCAACTGCAGTCCTTTTCACAACATCACGGATTTTACTATACCGGTACTGAAATTGAATAAGGCAAGGAATTTGTCACAGTGCCCAAAAATGTTGTTGTGTTTTTTGGGCAGTGTTGCGTGACTGAAATTAAATGACACTCGGAGGGGTTGAGGCCGAGGCTCAGGAGTATCTGAACATTCAAAATTTTCAAAATAGACCTCCTGGTTTATTTTTAAAAAATAGTCAGACAGACACTTTTGGGGGGACATGGGGTCGTATGTATAAAAACTAGCATTTGCTTTTACTACCCATTTTTAAGCATTTACTTACATTTGTATGAATAAAAATGAAGCAAAAAATGCTATTGAAAGCATTTGCTACTTCAAAAAAATTTACTTTTTACTTGCTTTAGCTTTCGCTAGACTAGAAGTGTACTTCATTTCGTATGAATAAAAAGGAGTAAATGCTTCAAGATTTCAAGCTCTCATTGGTCATTTTCAGCTAGGAACTGGGCAAACTTGAAAATATAAAAACAAAACTTCTGTGCAAAAACTGCTGCATTTATTAATATTAATCACCCAAAAATATACAAAATAACAAATAAACTAAACTTTTTAATACACTTAACTTGCAATTTTATTTATGTTTATATTTATTATTATTATGCATTTTATTAGAATTAATTGAAACGATAATTTCGCATGTTGAGTTCAATGATAGTGTAAATACAGAATATGGATAGATAAATTTTAGATATGATTATTGATTTTAAAATCTTGTATCCCAACGGACTGAACAAATTATTAGTTTTATTTTTTTTTTATTCTACATAATCTTTGCAAACTATTATTTTTTTAATATTTCATATTAAATGTACTTTGTGTTTTTATGACTTTAATGTTTTTATGATTTTTGTGATTTTTGATGTCTGTGATTCACTGTGACCTTTGACCGGACACATCAGACCTTTAGTTTACTTCATGAATGATGAAAGTATACTTGTCTCATTCTGCATGCCGAAAAGTGTCATGATTTTTTTGTACTAATACATCAAAATGTATGTACTACTACATGTACTATATACCACCACGTGTGATACTGTACACCCACACCAGTTATGAGTGGGTTAAGTGTGTGTGTGACACACAAAGAGAACTATATTGTTATGACAACAACTAACAGTACATCAAGCAACAGGCAGACTAATGTGTAGTGCTAATGCTGAACAGTGCTGGCAAACTTTTATAAATATTTAAATCAAGATTATTTTTTCTAATTTGCTCTTCCCCAGTGAATACTGACTCCAAAGTAAATGCTTCCCTGTGTCGATGCGCAGTTCGATAAACCACGAACATTCCTGTGGTAAAACACATGAATCGTGATCCCGAACAGTATGTACAGGTTATTTTCTTGTTAGTTTTGCCATGGTTAGGATTAATTTCAAGAAATGGAGTGGGCTTATTTCGGATCGTGTTTTCGAACTATGTATAAATAGTTCAATCAAAACCGTCATGAAGATTGTGTGAAGTTGTTAACTTCCTATACCACCTACGTGATCGAATTTTGCATGGTTCGCGGGACGCGCGATGGGCGAGCTCCACATCAGAATACACGGCTTCGCGGTGACGAATCGGCTGTCACCTCCCGCTTGACATCATTCTCATCGCTCAGAAAGTAAACCCATGTATTCAGTCAGGAAGAAGTTGTTTTTCTGTAATACGAGTATAACGAATTCGCAGCTGTAAATATAGATAAGATACACAAACAGGCGTGCACGGGATTACGTCAATCAGCCCTGCGTGAAAACATCTTGGTTGCGTGTGGCAACCATTCAGCAGTCCAGCTTCAAGAACCATTAATTTTCAAGAATATGGGTCTGAGAGCTAGATAAGCCAATGTAAAAAAGAGAAATTCCCGGATGTCCGTGCCCGCCTATAGGCCTATACATTATCTATAAACATTTTGACAAAGTTGGTAAAAATGTACGGTAAGGCCAAAAAAGAGTCTCCGGTTTCTGGTATGCGCGCGCGTCGCCGTAGCCATGCGCGTCGGCAAAATGAAAAAGTTTTTTTTTCAATGAAATATGATGTCTCAAAAACGCCAAACTCACTGGTTTGACTGGAATCCTGCTGCTGCACAATTGTAACGTGATTTTAGATTGGGTTATGGTCGAGAATAAGCTTTATGTGGCCTCTCTGGACTCCCATATATTTGAACTAAGTTTAGTCGGGCACCATTTGCAGTCATCAGCCGACATTTGAAGCAAAAAAGTCGGGTAAAAAAAAAAAAAAGCCGCGTCGCCGCACCACTTTTTGGGCAAGCTCCATACCAGAAACCGGAGACTTTTTTTTTGGGCCTAATGTTATTCTTTCTCATACTCGGTGTAAAATCAGTGTCCCGATTGTTGGTACATTCGATTTAACTGTTATCAGCTTTTGGGAGACAATTACCCCAACGAATATAGACCATTATCATTTTGCGGCCATCTTGATTTTTTCCATTTGTATCAACGTAACCAAAGCGAGGCTGGAAGGGAAAATAGTCTGGTTCCTTTTTGCACACAAAAAAACAGTATGATTCAGTACTGTTATACTGGATACAGGGAACATGACTGAAATGGTGGCAGCATGATAAAGGTCTATACAGGCACTTGATATTTTGAGTAACGTTTGACAAGAAGATGAACAATTGCCTTACACAGTTTAATTTCTTGGGTTGTATGGGAAACAATGTTATTCTTAAAACGCACAACCAACAGTGAAAAAAACTATGATTTCTTATTATTTTTTTCATCTCATTAGCTAAAGAAACATAGAAGAAACGCTGTAGTTGAGTGTACGTTATTTTACCTTGGTATACAAACTAGTCCAGTTATCCAAAATCAAGTTCAAACAAAAGTTCAAAAGTGAATAAGGGAATAAATATGTGCTTGGCCGATTTTAATCAAGTCTACATTTAAAACCGGCAAGGGGACATTATCGGCGACCAGGCCCCCAGCCGGTTTGAAACGCACTTGTTTAATACCGGCCAAACACATATTTATTCCCATTCACGAATACCTTTCGGTAAAAAAAAAATCAATACAAGTCAGGAACTCACACATTCCCAACGTTTGGTTTCTCCCCGAACAATTCTACGTCATGTCTACGTCGTGAAACACCCCTCTAGCCATGCTTATGGTATGTGCCTCGCGTGCGTTGTGCTAAAAATATCCTTATTTATTTTTTTCTGGGCGAGACAAGAGTTGACTCGCAGAATTCTATTTTAAAAAAATCTTTAATGACACCATTGCTCTCCAACATGTTGATGCTCGATGCTAAACATGGATCTATCGCCGTTTGCGAGTTAGCCACGCCCCTTAGACAATGGCATGGAATTTTGTACGTTAAGTTTTGTTTGTCTCAGAGTTTGCGCCTTCCGCGTCCATTTGTATATCATCTAATTGGACAATATTTCACAAGCTGCGTTGACGCGATTCTACCGCGATAGGTCATTTATAATCTTTTTTTATTCAATATCTATGATTATAATCACTCGCCCCACGCGCGCGCGCACTGGGGAGGGCGCGTGCCCCGTGTGAGGCATAGTGCGTGGGATTGGGACCACGGGTCATCATATCGCGATCAGTCAAGTGTGGACGTGTGGTTGAAGAGCGCGACTTGCTGAATGATATAAAATGGAATTACGGGGGAGCAACCATCGCACTTGTTCCCTCCGATGCTGTAGCCGTGACGGAAAGGTATTGACTTCATCACGTACACCACAGCAAAATTAATCCAGTCCCCGTACCGGATCGGCGTTTGCGTTACTCCGCAGCGACAGCAGGTAAGCTTGACGATATTCTGTCGTTACCAAAACACACCGATACAGATATTGCTGTTTATCTTTCTGAAGCTTGTTGTGCCTGTTTTCAAATCATGAAACTTACACATTTATTCCTTTTTGCTGAGAGATCAAAATAACTTGTTAACTTGACTTACAATTTTTTTTCGTTACAAAGAAAACGTTCTCATTCTTGGCAGTTAAGGTTGGTCTACCCGTGTGCTCTGCAACATATGGGTGGGTTTTTTTTCGATTGTGTTTTTTAGTTTTGGGGGGTTTTCTGGAAGGAAAAAAAGCTATACGTTTACTTATTTTGGACCGACCTGAAAAGACGCTTTTTACTTTTGGTTGCTTTTGTGCCAATTACGCACACAAAGACACGCCTGGTTTACTTTCGGGCCGCAAATAATTCAAAATGTAGTACATACTCCATATGTAAACGCTGGCGGACTTTTTTGGATGGAAAATTAGCCTCTACGAGTCAAACTAATACATTGCTGACAGTGAAGTTGATCAAACGTTGTAGCAAGCGCATGTTTGGAAGGAACTTTTTCGACAAACTTGAGCAGATATTTCGTTATATAAATTATGCATTTTCCTCAAGTTTTTGGTCTGAAATTTCTTGAATTTACGAACCCTTTCCCCAAAATGCATTAACGGTTTTATTTGTGCCGGTGTTTCTTTGCTTCGGACATTGTGCGAATGAAATCCTCTAATTAGAAACCTGTGTTTATTATTTTATTCGAGAAATCGGATTTTTTGAAAATTTGAAGAAAATTTGCACAAAACCAATCCTTTGTGTGAATAATTAAAATGTTGCGCATTTTGTCCTACATGTGTAACCTAACGAATGTATAGACGATGAATTATTTATCTCTCTTTTTCGTTCTGGATTATACCACAGTAAAAAAAAAATCATTTTCTGGATAATGAATGTTGTTTAGATTTGAGTTTAATTGAATGAAGTCGAACGTCTGTAATAAAAACTAGGACAATATTGGATGTTACTCCAGCAGATATAAACAGCATACGGCGTGCCAGCCCACCACCCTACAAAATTAAACAGAGCATGGTAATTGATTAATCTCATATTCCAACGGCACCAACGAAACCGAGAAATGTTCGACCACTCGGAATGTTTAATTTACGGGAATCGTTTGACAGCGAGTCTCTCCAACATTGTGACGTGTGCTTTACCATGGAATTGTTTAATAATCAAGAAACTATAGGCAGCTAATTAAGCCCTCCAACTTCAACGGCAGACAAACAAGGGCTTGGAGGTAATCCGGAACGAAAACGGCAGATATTAACATCGGCAAAATGACAGATTGGTTAATTAAGTACAGTTCGTAAGTAATAAATTCAAATGTATATACAAATTGTTAGAGCTACTTGATTGAGACGTGGGTTTGATCAAAAATCCTCTCGGAGACAGGAATTGATAACACGAAGCAAATGCATTAAATGACCTTTCACGATTTATTCTTAAATGTAATACGTGAAGCAAAGCGCAATCTGAAATGAAACAGATTTTTTTTTATATATTTTACAATCTGCTCGAAATCTGCTTACCGACTTGAGCAAGACAACAATTTATTAATGAAAAAGGCAAATGCCACACACATTTTGTCCGGGTACCAAAAATGCATAAAGACAGTAAAAATTAAGATTTTGTTGGCAGTTTTACTTTGTGTAAACCACGTTATAGCAACGAATTGCATTTAGTTGAATTCTGTGTTTATTGGTCATGTTTGAATTAGCAACGAACTGCATTAAATGCCATAACGATGAGGAAAAAAGTCGGGGAAAAAAACAACAATCTAGTGTCAACACAAAGGCAAAACAAGCTTCAACACTGCAAAAACTGTAGTGTTAATTTTAACACCATTCGGTATCTATATAGGTCAACACCAGTAAAATTTTAACACCAGATGGTCCTATATAGATACCAATGGTGTAAATTTAACACTGCCGTTTTTGCAGTGAACCTGTCAAGATGTCTTCAAGTTGAAGTCGTGATTACGAAGATGTCACCGGGGAAAATTTTATAAATGAAATTAAAGCAACAGAAGGTATCATAATTGTTATTATCAGTCTTTCGTCGGGGCGCCGAAAATGGCGCGTGGGTTGAGGTTTTTGTATAAAAACACTGCATCAATCTTACAAAAGCCTAATGAACTGTTTCAACACCCTGTCTTGCTATAATCTGATTACGGCTGATGACAGGGACAATCTGTCAACCTCGTCCCCGCGGTGTCGAGCAGTACGCTACCACTAGCTACTCTCTCGCCTGACTTGATCAGATGCATTTCGAAACAATCTTTTATAATTATTGCAAATATAGGCAGACTTGTATGACTCGTACGTGACTCAGACTCGAGTCCCATTTTGTGACTCGGACTCGAATCACGAGGACAAAATGACTCGGAATCGGACTCGACCCCACGGACTCGGACTTGCACTCGGATTCGACCTGCTTGACTCGATTACTCGTGTTACTGACCAAATTACTCGTGACTCGGACTCGAGTCCTATTTTCCGTGACTCTGACGCGAGTCAAGATTACTGAAATGACTCGGAATCGGGCTCACTGAGGACACGGACTTGCATGCACTCGGACTCGACCTGCTTGACTCGGGACTCGATCAAAATTACTTTTCAACAATATTATTACAAATTATTTTGAAAAAGTACGATCCTCTCCTGAGCAAGCGATACAGTCTGCGCGGTGCAGAAAAAAATGCACTCGTGACTCGTGACTCGTGACTCGTGACTCGGACTCGACCTGCATGACTCGGAACTAGGACTCGGACTGGGACTGAGACTCGATGTTTGGTGACTCGAATACAAGTCTGCAAATAGGTGCAGATTACAGTTGGTTGCCTACATATACAACACTCATTACTTGATATACTGCGGGATTCAATCAGAACACAAGAGGCAAGTTATATGCCAGGGGCTGTCTTGAGGTAAAGAATAGATCCTGGGAACGAGGTGGGCCCATCACTATACCAGTTAATCAACGTCCAAGGATGCCCGAGTAACGGCCATTATAAGCCTGGTGCCATTTTTTAATGACATAACGAGTGAGTGAGACGGATCGACAACACATTACGAGCTACACCTGCCGCACCGTCTGCTGAGGTTGATATGGAGCGTGGCCTTTCATGCCGAAATCCATCATTGGACAATAACAGCCATTATAGCCAAAGTGTCAATTCCAAATCAATCACAAGTCAATTTCAAGTCATATTGTCTGAAATCAAGTGATGATTTCTGAAAAGTCATATCGGATCATTGGCATTTTATCCTAAAAGTAACCTAGCGATTTTTTTTTATCAAAAAAGCTTGTTTGGATTAAAGATCGTTTACAGGTACTAAACACCCCGTGAAATTATTCCGTCTGGCTTGCTGTCATTAAGAAGAAATCAAGAAATGTAGGTGATTTCCAACGATCAGTCAATTGATCTTTGGAAATAAAGATTAATATCAACGAAATCTCGTAATAGTAGGTTGTGCATGATTTTTCACTGTTTCATCTATAATAGTGTAATGTCCACTGAGCTCAAACTTCATAAGGTCAGGTTTTGAACATTCTTCTTTGGATTTAGAGTGGTGTTGTTATTGGAAACGAACAAAATGCAAGAATAGCAAATGATCCTACATGCCCTTAATGGACGATGACGTTCATTTGCTATTAATTAATATCCATTTTTGTGTGTGGTCTGACTTCAGATTTGACTTGGGAGTGACTTGTGATTGGCTTGTATATTGACGCGGTCACAGCTCTGAAACGAACGAACCTTACGGATTTGCACTTACGCATGACCCGAAGGGGGCGCTATAGCCTTACGCCAAGTTGTCAAAGCTATTTAAAATAGCTTATAGCTTGGGATACGGAATTACTTTACAGCACACCAAAAGTACACACATTAATTATTGAGATAAGAAGAATGCATGCCTCATTAAACAAGAAAACCAGTTTTAGTCATTTCTTTCTGATCGAAATGTGGTAACGCTCTAGGACCGTAGGTCTCTTGTGCCACTGTGGCGCCTTAATCCAGAAAGCAAGAAGATGACTAGGACTTACGAACATTCCAAGAACCTTTGCCAAAGACTGAATACAGATTGGTTTTCATGTTGGCCAGGCTTTATGCAGGGTGAGTAAAAAAAAAACACCCAAACCCAAATGTCGGGACTATTGTTTTAGTGAAGTCCTTCCTGTACATTGTAGAACTTTGAAATTCTAGGATATGAAAGCCCAATCCATAAGCTTTCTTTTAGTACAAGAATTATTCAAATCACTTATGTACTTTTCAAGTTACTTAATTTTAAACACAACCACCGGTTTAAGGTTCTGTCCACGGATCACAAAAAAAAGTGCGCGTTCTTTCAGCAAAACGAAAACAATTCACACACATCCCTATGTGATTTGTTTTCGTTTTGCTGAAAGAACACGGAACTTTTTTTGTGATTTTTATTAGTCGCCCTGTATAGGTCCAATATCCAACAGGTGTATCCAGTGGTATGTGTAAAGGTGTATCATCTGCCTATTTTGTGGGTACATTTTTAGCAACCAAACTCGCTTGAGTGAAAAAAACCCAGCAACTTTGACATCAAAATAGTACTTTTTCTGAGAACCCCCTCTCCCCCACAGCTGATGAGGTTGATTAGATTGTCGGAGCTTATTTTTCATATAATTTTCTGGTGCAAATTCACCATGCTTTCCCTGTTGATTGGGCTCAGCTCTGTACATGTGCTTTCACAATCGAATAGGTTTTCCTGAAAATAGAACTCTCCTGAGGTCCCCTCCCCCGTATTTAAAACTGTAATTTCCATCAAAAAAGATTACTGGCGCCTGATAAATAATTACTTTGAAATGACAGTGGCTTCGTCATCGACTAAAGATAATGCTCGACTCCCTATATGACTTTGGTAAGTGTACATTCGCTCACTGTCAGTTCCAGTACATGGTAGGCAGATTAAGATTTGACTGGAATGTAACGAGATGAAACTGATTACATTTTTGTTTCACCCTGAACCTTTTTTTTCTTTCGAGGATCAATAATTAGTCTAGCAGACCAGCAACCACCGTGTGTCTCCATAACCATAACGACAACACGCGGGGAGCGATTGGTCTGGGTTCATCTGCTTCACATGAGTCAGCTTATGTACAATCGCTCAGTTGTAACATTTTCATACGAAAAAAAAAAAATTCTCTGGACCATACAAGTTGAAATTAAATTAGACTTTGTTTTAACGGTCACCACAAGAGTCGAAGGACAGCCGGCGGTCATGACAGTTTGATTGGTAATTGCGTCATATACGTCTAACTTAGACCGCAGAAGTTAATCACACGAGACCTGCTGACGATAATTTCTAGGTATCGACTGATGGAGAAACTATTATAAACACTTCATTTGATTTTCATGAAGTCCATTTTATTTTTTGGCTGATTTTTTTCTCTCTCTGTACGTGCGTGAGTTACGCAAGCGCAAATGCGTTCCCTCCCTTGAAAAGGTGACCGTTTATGGCAAATTGTTCGGTGTCGTATGATATTTTGGCCTTCTATGAAATTAGGTCGTTTGACCTTATTAGGGACCTTCAACCCCTCACGTGACTGTGTACAAAAAATCAGAGATGTTACCAAAATATAGAAAATTCACATGCTAACATATTGCATTACGACACTGATCTTATGGTTTTATTTCATTTATTAAGTGCAAAATGCTAAAATAGTGTTTTAATTTCGTGCTGTGAATGGATACCTTTACTCGCATAAACATTTGTTTCAACATCAATTCACATTCAATAATTATTATGGCTTGGAATCAAAGCCATTATGCGATATTTCCGATTGTCCTTCGTTATACATTTCGCATCGCTGGCGTACGGTAATTTAATATTGTCGCATGCGGGCCAAAAAATCCCATTAGGGCTAATTCGTTAATGCGATATTGGCACACGGGAGGCACAGGGCGAAGTATATCACTGTCAGATTCTTCACTTCACAGGTCAGTTCGTAATTTTCCTTATTTCCTCCGTCATCACTGACATATATTCCCTCGTTAGTTACTGTTTGATCTTCCTGGTATAAGTGGACTTCTAACCTGTTTATACGTTCAGCTATCAGCAGATGTTGTTTTGTTTTGGAAGGCCCGTTACGGCATTAACCAAAAGGGCCGGGTTATTTTGACCATCCGTCAGCCGGGGGGCGGAATCCGCCCCCCCCCTAAGATCTCGGCCATCGAGTGACGAAAATTTTTGAAACTCGGTAAATGCATAGAGCAACTCATCATAAACATGCCCAAGAAATGTCATGACTATAGGTTAAAGGGTTTTGGAATTATGGCTCATTAGTTATTCATATGTACGAACGGTAATTCTGCTCTGTGTTCACGGCGTATATGGGAAAATTCAGTTTTCACGTAGCGCCGGAAATTGTCGCTGCGCGGCAACCCAATTTTTATGTTTTTGGTATCAAAAAATGTGCCAGGTTCGAGGCTAAAAAGTCATAACAGCTCGGGTCGCGAAAATAGTTGAGGGGGGGGGATTCCGCCCTGCCCTTTTAGGGTTAAGTATCATCTAGGTTTGACTTAAAGATGAATTCCCTGAGTTAATATGGAGTTTCACCTAAAGAAAAAGATTTGTTTGTTTTCCAATGGCTATTTTCCTAGAAATATTAAAGTTATTCGCTCTTGAATGAGACACCGAACGACAACATCCATCACCGACGTTTAGTTATTGAATAATTTCTACACAAAAATCGAACTATTGGCTGCAAGACACTAGTTCGGTTCTCATAGGGCGGGTTCACTTATGTGCACAATGAAACTCCTTTGTCAGAGGGTTGCAGACGCCCAAAATCGGAATAAAGTGTTTTTTTGTTTCGTCCAAACAAAACATACAAATTGACAATTCGTTATGAGATAAAAAAAATCCATGTTTTAAAGAGCACGGGGAATGCATCTTTGAGGTTCTGCTACGACACAAACGTCGAAAGCAGTGTTACCACTATTATTTCTAACGACATTTTAAACCAAATTCCGCAACATCTGCCACGTGAGCGTTAATATCAAAGGGTAATCTGACCCATTTGCAGAATGGACTGCGCCCATTGATGAGCCCCAGCAACACCTGTATGTGAAAAACAAAATGAAAACACATTTTGACGAGCCGTCGTTAATGCCATGACGTCTATGACGATTTCCCACTCTAATGCCAGCGAAGCATTCCAAATATGAAACAGATGTGATACCAAGTGTGCGCATTGTGACCAACAACGTCATACGGTATGTTTGAGAGTCGACAGTTAATTAATGGAAAACCACACATTACGTGGAGTCTTTTTTCCCATTATTTTCAAAAAATGTGTCCGCCCACTGCTTCAATTCTCACTGCGCTCCAAAATAAGATGAATTTCTGATATAAATGGATAGTTCAATTGCTGAGATCAACTATACTTCATGCACCATCAGGCATCGTCACGCATGTATTTCTCATTAATTAAATGCATACAATATATATATATATATATATTATTGTTTATGAGTAATAACATTTATCTGTCAGCAGTCCTTGTATTGCGGCCAAGGTTTGCAAGTTTAACCAATGGCTGGCGAACTGTGTAAACATGATTTGAATTAAAAAAAAAAGAAAGATTAGAAGTGTACAGAGTAATAATAAAAAAAAAAGAAACCCAAATGTCGGGACCATTGTTTTAGTGAAGTTCTGCATCTAGCACTTACAAAATGAAGGATGCAAAAGCCCAATTCATAAGCATTTTTTAGTACAAGAATCATTCAAGTCACTCATGTACTTTTTAAGTTATGGAATTTTAAACACAAACACCGTTTTGAAGTTCTGTCCTCGGATCACAAAAAAGGTAAGTGTTCTTTCAGCAAAACGAAAACAATTCACCCTGTATAAGCACAGAGGTGTGCAAAGAAATTATACCCACATCTCTCATTTCATTTCAACTATACTAAAGGCTAAACTGTGTCAAGTAAATTTGTGTGATCGTCTTTGATCGACAGAAGTGTATCATATTGTTATCCTGTTCACATTTTGTTGAATCATACTAGAGTTTACTCGATTTGCCGAAACATTCTGACATCGAGTTGTCGTTTTAGAAGTAATTCGT
>CM057145.1:12620659-12670659 GCA_029964075.1 Patiria pectinifera
CAGTTTGAGGTAATGGCTGAATCGAACATAGTGCCAACAAAAATGTACAGTCGAGTCTCGTTAATACAAACTCATTCGGACCTAGCCAAATTGTTTGTTATATCGGAATTTTGTATTAAGAGGAACATCAGTCCCATTTATTGTGCACATAAATGCACAGTCCGGACCAAGGCTTTATGTTTGTTATAACAAGAATTTTGTATTAACAGAGTTTGTACTAACGAGATTCGACTGTACTTACGTTTGTGTGCTAACGTATGGCTAGTTCGGTAATTTATTGTATTTTTATGTCATGTAAGACTGATATGACGTGCGGTAGAGTGCTCAGGACAAATACGGTTCTGTAGATATTGGCCTTCAAAAAAATGCACTTTTCAAGGTACAGTCCATCATTTGTAATTTGTGCATTTTGTTCGTTGGAAGAAGTTGAACAAAAAGTTTGTGAAGTAAATGTCTCTAGGAAATGTTTATTGAATGATGATTTTTTTTTTGTTCCAGCTCCGCATTGCTTCAGGAGATCTTGGGAACAGAACTTCCTCTATTTTGTTGTTGGCGAGAACTCTCTGAAAGTAATTTTGTTCACGATTTTGCATTTCTTTTGTAAGGGTATGGACGAATTTGAAAAGAAAGATATGCTGGCCAGGGAACTCTGGATAGGTGAAAATTTCAAGGTGAGAATTTTAATCCAAATTGTCCGCAAATTGTTTCATGTTTCCACAGAACAATCTCGGCACGCTGTCAATTCTATCGCGGAGGCCCCCTTCAATGGCGACAGCATTGTGCTAGCTATTGTTCAGATAATCCGTCGAGGGGCAGCTGCTTTGCACAGTAACGTACAGAACGGTTTCTCCATTGAAGGGGGCCTCGTGAGGGTACAGTGATTTCGTGCCAGGATTCGTCTGTTAAGAAAAAGCAAATATAGGATTGTGTATAAATGTTGTGTAGTGGAGGGAAAGTTTGTCTAGTGGGCGTAAACTAACTTACAGAAAAGAAAGAGAACTCCTATTTTTATTTCATTGCAGGCGAGTTACTTTAAGTTAAAGGGAATGTACATCATTGGCTTTCACTGTAATTTTCAGAAATGAACTAGTTGAGGGGTTAGTATAATAGATCAAAATATTGTTACACTGACATGTTTGAAGTTTTGTGTCCGAAAATGCTCGGAAAAAAACAAGAAAAACAAAAATTTTCAAGTAGTCTGGTTCCCTGACTCCACTAAAGATGAAATGGATCAATTTATAGATGCCGGAAAATTGTAAGGTAAGGGAACCAGTCTAGCTGGCCTGCACCCATTCATGAACATGTAACCAATAGCAAACACAATTTGAACTGAAACAAATGGTAAATATGGAGCAGTAGTTGAACAATAGTTAGGTTTTTCCAACGGTGGTCGGCCGACGACCGTTGGAAATGTATACAACAATACCATTTTCTTGAAAATGACTTCACACCAGGTGCCGTAATTTTACAGAATGCTTGTGACTGTCACTTACCAACATCCTAGTAAGGTATTTCGTAAAAACTTGGTAGTTTTATTTTTCGATGTTTGCAAATGTTGTATATTCCCTTTAAGAAAGTACAGCTTATTTTATAAAGATTAACCACGGATCCTCTACACAAGGATAAACGACTCATCTGAGCTTGTGTACAAAATGTGCGGAACGGTTTGTCTACATGCGTCATATGCCGCGTTCGCGCATAGAACAACGCGTAGAACTTGTGAAACAATGCGTGTCCGCCATGATCGCCGACAGCTGGCGTCCTGACAGAAATTTGACCACTGAAAGACTGCAGTCGCGTGCCGAGTCTCGCACACCAGCACGCACGACGCGCAAGTGCCGTATAACGCATCTAACCAGAAATTTGGGGAAGTCGTTTATCTTTGTGTACATGTAGAGGATCCGTGGACGAACTGATGAGGCATCGCGGCAAATTTTTCATTTTTGTTTTTACCAAAAATATTTTGAACATCCGACAGGAGTACAAGATGGAGAAGGAAGAGGAGATGAAGGCCAAACTGGCCGAGAGCAGTCGGCACAAGAGCTACCGGAGATACATGAAGAAAAATGGCGTCGGGCGCATGTACTTTGACGACTAGGGTATCTGCTTCGTGCATGACCCGGCGAGGGCACTGTTCGTTACACTGACGCTTTTAGAGGTTTTGAAACCGTGGGTTTGTGTCAGCTGTGGCTTCAGCACTGGCTTCTGAATCATGTAGAGACCATTAATGCATTGGAGACTAGTTATCCTCTTTGTGCATGACCAGGCGAGGGCGCTGCATATACCCTCGACAGGTTTTGAAACCTCGGGTTTGACTTCAGCTGTGGCTTCAACTTCAGAATCATTAAGAGACTTTTAAAACCTTGAAGATAGACAAGTGTATCCGCTTCGTACGTGACCTGGCGAGGGCGCTGCACATACACTCATACTTTACAGGTTTACGAAACCTCGGCATTGTCTCCAGCTGTGGCTTAACTCGGGCTTGACAATCATTTTAGAAACCTTCCAACACCTTGAAGGCTAGTGTATCCTCTTCATGCGTGACCCAGCGAGGGCGCTGCACAAACACACTTTTGTAAATTTTTTATTTTGTTGGCATTTTCCAGATCACTCTAAAGCTGCAAACATTTTTTTTAAAGATACAGTAGGGCAGCTGTTACCTCGCCATGGGGCTTGACTCCCAGCCATGTTGAATGTAAAAAGGAAACAAATATTGCCAATTCGCTTTTTTACAGTGTTTACGCATTTTTTTTTGATAGATTTACTCAGATTTTGGTACTTTCCTGAACAAAACACCCATCTATTGAGGTAAGGGTTGGCAGTTGGTATCTGGGTATACATTATGTGTTTCTAAATACAATGTATTGGTGTTCTGGTTTTGATCGCGTTTACTGTTCCGACTTCGGCCAGAAATGCTTTATTGAAAACCCAATAATTCTGAGTTTTGGTCGGGGCTGTTGACCTTCCAATTACAAATAAATTGAGACATTTTATAATTAAATGAAACTATTTGGTGATTTATTATAATTTTTTTGTTGTGAAAATTGAACACTTCATTGAGTTGTATATTTATATTTATGGGTACTGTTGCTGGACTTATAAGGCGTTACATAAATCTCTCGTTAGTACAGTGTTCTTCAATGTAATTGAAAAAAAAAAAGACTGAATGATTATTGTTCTCCTTTAACAGAAAACCATTTCCAATGTTATCTAATCTGTGATAAAAACTCCAAATCTTAATCAGTGTGAAAGGACCGTAGAGCTATATTAAATTACTAGAGCGCTAACTCGATGTTCAAAGTGATGCCTGCTGGGGGCATCCATGTTTGTGCACAAACTTACGGAAAACTCGAAATTTTGTACGGCTTTTGTACAGCTATTTGCATATCTGCGTATGTATTCCATAGCAGTGCGTTATCAAAGCCGAAACACACAGGCAGCAAATGAGCGTTTCATTTTGCCCTACGCAAACAGCACAACGTGTGCGCGTCCCTCCGCTGCAGATGCTTTTCGCCGTGACGTTTTTGAACCATCATGACGCGCTTAAGTTGTTTGCGTATCTTCTACTTGCGCGTTGCATTTAGAGTACACTTTTAAAATTCAATCCATCTATTTTGATTGTGTTCTACAAACACGCACATAAATTCAAAATGTCTGCGCCCAGAGCGGCTTCAAAGCGTCTCCGCGCACAAGAATGAGGAGTTAGTGCTCTAGTAATTTAATATAGCTTGATGGAAATGATGCATGTAACTTGAGCAAAACACCCCTGTAATGTTCAATATAAAAGTAATTTGCTGCTCCAGAAAGTATACTTTTGGGTTTAATTTCATTGTGTTAAATTTGTTGGTGAAAGTTATTATTTTTTTTTCCAAAGCCTTGTTTCATTTGTGTAAAAAAAAAAAAAGATTATGCAAAATAAAACAAGTTCAACTTGTGTTGTCTTAAAACTGGCAGTATATTTTTTATTCTGTGCCAATTAGGAAAGTAAAGAGCAGCTATCATGTTCAGGAGGTTGACGGTTCGAATCCCACAACAGCCAACTTCTCTCCGGTCAACTTATCCGTCCCGAGTGACCATTGAGTTGTAATTACAAACTATGTACCTGAGAGATTGCCACAGGCAGTCAATTTTTTTCAACTTTACTGTCGACAAAGACGTGGCTGACTTGCCGCGATTTTGAACAAATGTCAGTAAACAACTTTAGGGCTTTTTTGATAGATTGGGGCATAGCATTCTGCGGCCATGGCGAATGTGTCGACCGTCTCCCACAATGCACTGCGAAAAATGGACTCTCCGTGGCAACCGCTTGGTGGCGCACTGTATTGAGAATTGCCCATCTGGGTGCACGCCTGTAAGTACGCAAAAAAATCCGTCCGCCGAGCTCATGAATAAAAGTTATACCCTCAAAATATTCTATATTAGGGAGTTTTGAGAGCCATAAAATTGGGGAATTGAAGAGATATGGTAATAAACCAATTCTGAGCATTTTGGATGCTATTGGGCTCGAAAGTGGTGCTATTTTGCCATGTTGTGGAGGGATCGTTTTTCAAGATGGCTACTTTTCCGCTTTGGGGAAAATAGGGGTCGTCTTCTTTGGGTGACAATATCTCGAAAAGTCAATGGTCAACTCGCCAAAAAATGAAAAGAAAATGAAAGATGACACATTGATCATCATTTTTCTGTGCAGCTTGAATACCTGTGAGAGTTCTGAGTATTTTTAAAAGAATTTTGAAGTATGCGCATTTAGCACTAGTGTCTATGGGATTTTTTTGCAGGGTTGCACCCATATTAGCAATTTTACCCTTTTGCAAAGGGTCTACTCACGATAAAATTATATACTTCTAATTATTATTTTCACATAATTTATCACTATCATTTGTACATATTGCATTTTTTTCACAAAAATTTACAAAATATAAAAGCCCCTTGATATTGAAAATTTTTGCGTATAGTAGTTTAAGAAAATTTGCCCCAAAAGGCTGGTTCTAGAAGTAGCAGGGCAACGCAAGTACTGTGCATGTACTTCAATTGAACCTGCTTCTTTAAACAAATCCGACATGAATATAGGCTTGTGCACTGTACATGCATGGCACTAGTCTAGCACCGGCCCCCAACCCTCATGCCCCACCCCTCCCCTCTCGGACTCTAAACCAAGGCCTCGTGGTCTATATACCAAACCTGTTCCCCGTCTTTCAGATCCACCCCCGTCACAGGGTACCTGAGGGGGTCCCCCACCCCTTCTGTCTTCAGTGTCGACACCATTTCTCGCTTCCCCTTCCCTAGGATGAGCACCCCAGCATGTCTGGCGTTGTTGATGGTGGGTAACGTTAGAGTCATTCTGTCGGGTACGTTGTTCTTGGGCCCTCCGTCGGAAAGCGTAACTTTGGCAGACTGTTCTCCCACTGTGGGGTGGTTGGGGAATAAGGAAGCAACATGGCCGTCAGCCCCCATGCCCAGAAGGACGTAATCCAACCGACCGTCCGGAATTTGTCGCAGGTCGTCTTCGTAGGTCTCAGCGCCTTTGTCTGACGCGTCGCAGAAACCGTTTGCCAACTTGACGGGCATCGGGTTGATGTTCAGGTACGGGACGTTGACGAACTGGAGAAGGCTGTCGTGAAGCTGTTTGAAGTTGGAGTGGTCGTCGGTGAGCGGAACGCACCGCTCGTCTACCATCCAAACAAAAGTGTCTTCCCATGGAAACAAATCAGACAATTTGGCGAGGTGGGCAAAGAGAGATCTCGGGGTCGACCCTCCGGGGAATGCAATGTGGAAACTCCCCCGCTTCTGAATGGACTCAGCAGCAACGGTCAACAAATGCTGCGCAAGTTGGGCAACAACACTCTCCTCTTTACCTGTAACAAGGGGTCGGGAACGGAAGCGGTCGGTAACGGACTGGAACGCTGGAGCAGCACCCGCAGATTCCCACGGGTCTTCCTGCTCGTGAATAAACTTGACAGTTCGATCTTTGACTCTGAAGTCCAGCCAAGTCCCCGTGTCTTCTCCGCCAGTGTAAATCCTCGGACGCTTGTTCTCCAAGCTCTGCAGCAGCGGTGTCCAAATCCTCCAAGACGCCATTAGGTCGTCCGTGCCGACGAACATCTTCTGGTCACCGTGGAAACAGGACGCGATCAGGGACGTGTACGCGTCCTGATCCTTGGGCGGCGAGAAGTAATAAAAATCTGACAAATTGGAACCGAAAATGTCCATATTGGGATCATTGTGGGGCACCGACCAGGATGTGGGGAGCATTGGTTTTGGGAGATGGTCTGAAACGAGGATCGCGGGATATTTCAGCCCTGGGTTGCCAGTATAGAAAATCATCTGCTGATGTTTGGAGCAACGATTGACTGAGCCATTACGGCCAGCTTTGGTCACACAAACTGCGTTATCTTTAA
Source organism: Patiria pectinifera (assembly GCA_029964075.1). Classification (NCBI taxonomy): domain Eukaryota; kingdom Metazoa; phylum Echinodermata; class Asteroidea; order Valvatida; family Asterinidae; genus Patiria; species Patiria pectinifera. The sequence continues at coordinate 12,627,055 of CM057145.1, forward strand.
AGACGACCCTTACATAACCGATTCGCTCATCAAGTTTCTTCCCCGCGACTAAAACAAAGGGCACGCCCTTCCATCGCGGATTCTCGACGTACAGTGCCGCGGCCGTGAAAGTCGGCACCAGCGTCTCGTCAGACGGACCCTTGCCGAGCTCCTCGCGCCATTGGTCGACGTAGCCGTCGTACTGACCAATCACGGCCTGGTGGGGCTTGACGGGCTGGGTCTGCCGCAGGAGGCGGATCTTGTTGTTGAGGAACTCGCTGCGGCTGCTGATGTTGGCCGGCATCTCCATGGCAACCAGGGTGAATATTTCGGTCAGGTGGTTCTGCATGACGTCGCGGATGACTCCGTATTCATTGTAGAATTCCAGACGACCTACAAAATAATGAACAAAAATACGTCCTAAGGATATTTGGGATTGTTAATAAAAACAGGTAAGAGTCTTTTCTCAAAGAGTAATTCTAGATCGGGAAGAAAATCAATGAACTCCACGCATGCACAGCGGGGGCACTTTTGTACCCACTTTCGAAACTTCAGTGGGAGGAACACACAACGTATGCATCCTGTTCCGTGAGTCACAATGAAGAATTTTGTTATTACCTTTGGAGTCGATTTTTTCCTTCATGACAATCTCCACTCTCTCAATATGCTCTCGGTTCCAAAGGTCCTTATAGATTCCGTCGTTTAGCATTCGGAATGGGAGGATGCCCTGAACTCCTGCCGATGCAAATGAAACCACAAAACGAAAGTCATTTCACGTCTCTTGACCTCTAGATTTTGACCAATCAGCCGGTGCTTTCTGTATCAGGTCTTTAGGTCATTCACCCGTTCTCACATCCTGGACATGGATACACACACAAAAGTAGACACAGCAACAAATGCTCTGATGTTACGCGAAACGTGCAAGCTTGTCTTGGGTCTATCGATCAATATGCCCGGCCGTACTTGTCGCATTACAAAACACTGCATTCAAACTGACCAATCAGACACTTAGTCCTGATTTGGGAATGAAATAACGTCACGATTAAGTCGACTCCGATTGGCTGAGGCGCAGGATCGCATAAATCTGCAGATCAGACGTTAGACAGGAGACTGGGCTCCGTGGATAACCGGCGATACTCAGACTAGTTCAAACCCTGCTCCAGTTAATTTCTCTGTCCTACTTTAAAATTATCATACAATGCACCTAGGTTTCCTTTTGTGGTTTATTAGCATTTGGTTTTTTAATTTGTTCATTTTGGGTAGACCCTGAATATAATTTTGGGGGGATAAAGTGGAATTAATTGTTGTTCTTTTTTTGGGGGAGAGGGCATTTTGGGGGAGGGGGGATGGCAGGGGGGAGAGGTGTACAAACAGGGTGCAAAAATTAAAATTAACCCGCCCAAATCCACCAAAATCCTCTTGGCAATATGGAGTATTTTGCAAAATTGAGGCTACATGGCAAAAGCGTGTTGCTGATCTTGGATGATGCACTGTGTCAAGGTCTTGGGTCGGACCTTGTGTTGTTTATGCTCAGCCATGCATAAATTTAGTCCTTGATTATACTTGACATCCTCCGCACTGCTCCAGGATGTCACTGGCTCTGCCTCAACATATTGACCGTGATTGTTGGAGGATTTTGCAGGATTGAGGCAGTGGTCACCCCTCCTATTTTTACATGGAGGCAGTGGGAGGATTTTGCAGGATTCAGGTTACATCCTAGCAAAAAGGCCCAGGGAGTAATATGGTTTTAACAAAGGGTTGAAACAATCCAACCACACCACACACTGTCGGTATATCTGCCTAGCCTAGATACAGTTCAGGTGAACTCCGGAACTGCAAATTCACTATCAAGGAGAAAAAAATGCTTGTCTTTCAAAAATGCCAGAGTAACCCTTTTTATTTTGAGGTAATCCATATGTAACTGACTCCCCCCCCCCCTCCCCCCTCCCCACAGTACCCCTGCTCTTAAACTCTGGCCAATAGTGCACTGCACCCCAGATTCCAAGAGATTGAACAGAAAAACTTGATATAGCATGTAAAATGTCAAAGTTCAATTTAAAATTAGAGACAGTATCAAGAATTATCTGGATGCAAACAGAGATCAAACGAATTCAAGTAGAGGTCAGTTGGAGTGAAGATATAATTACAAACTTATCAGGTATTCTCTATCACTGTGTAGACCAAAATGCTGATTTGTTTTGTTAGAATAACCACACAATTCACAGTTGTAATTTTGCTTTTACAGCAGCAAATGACTAGCTGTGTGGACCAGTATATTGCAATTTCTTTGGTTCAAACAAAAAAATGCAAGCCAAGGACGTCTCGGTGAATGAATTTTGATGAAGACTTTAATCCTCCTGCCATTTGAACAGTCACATACAGTCAAAAACTCAATCCTCTTCCCCTGCCGTGCCTTTTACACAGGCTAGTCACAGTCAGATCAGATTTCAAGCAAGCACTGTGGCCAGTCAAATTCAGTCAACAGACAAAAGCAGGCGACTGGTAGGCACAGCTGGCTTATCAATCATCTACAGTCAAAGCACAGCTAATCAAGTTACATAAACAGTCACAGCCCGTCAATCCTGGTTCATGTAGGCTGGGACGGTTGAAAACAGTTACTGGATTGATTTTGACTGAAAGGACAACTTTGCACACAATGTCTGTCTGTTCATGTAATATTCAGTGTTCAAAGAACATCTTCTGAAAAAAAAAAAAAAACCATGAAAAAAAATAAACTGTAATAGAAACCAAGAATGTTGAAAGATGGAATTCCCCGATATGAAACCCACCCTTTATTCTCCAGACCCGAAACTTTTTGAAAATATTTTAAAGTTTTACCAATTTTTCCGAGGTAGTGGTCGATGCGATATATCTCTTCCTCCCTCAGATGTGCTGATAGTTGAGTAGCGAGTTCCTCAGCTGAGCCGTGATCGTGACCGAAAGGTTTCTCGAGCACGACGCGAAGCCAGGCCCTGCCTTCTGGACGACACCCTGAGATCACACAGAGAAGACGAACAACAAGTTGATGTTTTGTGTTCTTCCATAAAGTCAAATTTTGTGCATTTTAAACGATGACCTCTAATGAATAATGAAAGGTTTGCGGAAACACCATGTGCGAATAATTTTTCAACTAAGATAATGGTTCTGAAAAGAACCAGAGGTATGACCGGAACGTCGAGTTTATACCTCTGGTTCTTTTCAGAACCATTCTCTTAGTTGAGAAATTATTTGCACATGATGTTTCCGCAAACCTTTCATTATTTAGTATCTCCACCATGCAAAGCCTCAAATCTTACTGACCCCTAATGATCCCTACATGACCTCTGACCCCAGTAATCTGATCAAGCCTGCCCATTGTAACAAGATCCAACTGGTCAGAAAGCTCAAGGCCAAAACTACCTCAGAGTCTAAGGTCGCCAACTGCAGCAGGATACAACTGTGGCACCCAAAAACTCTGATTTTCTAGAGTAAATTACTAACCTTTGGCGATATTTTTGGCGATGCCGGCATACGCAAACGGCGGTACGGACAGGTAGAACAGTCTCCCATGTTCCTTTGCTTCTTCCTGTTCCATCTCCTTGCATAGGTCGGCATAATCATCGGCTGTTTTCAACTTCCTGTGCAAATGTGTTACAAAAAGGATTTCTGACAAGACTAATGTTACATAACGCATCGGTTCAGCAATTCAGCATATACGTACAACAGAAATTGTGGGGGTCATTAGCCTTTCGCCAAGGCCATCGTGGCTTAGAGTGGCGGAGCTGCGAAATACACTGGAAGCGACTGGAGCAAAGATTAAGTCAGCACGTACGAGCGGCACGCCACTCGCTTGTGTGGTCTCCCGCTCCAGTCGCTTCGCGTTTTCGCCGCTTTGTCTAATGCCGGCAAGTTAAGCCACGATGGCCTTGACCAAAGGCTAGGAGGTCATGGGTTGATAGTGCTGAAGCGCTCGCCTCTTAACACTGTGGCCCGGGTTCGATTCCCTGCTCCGACCAAAATGTGAGTCGAGTTGTTCTTGATCCCTCCTGTGCCACGGGGTTTTTTCTCCGGGCGCTCTGGTTTTCCTCCCTCCACAAAAATCAACACTTTCGATCTCTGGCTGTGCTCCGTGATCAGACATGGGTCGTATGGCGGCTGCCCAAGGCGCCTTTACATGCCTTCGGCTCGACAACGTTGTATAGCAGCTTCCTCCGCAATTCAGCTGCTCAGGTGCGAGTAAGGATGATTAGCCCCTCAAATTATTATTATTATTATAATACATGAAAGTAACTTCATGAGTGTGTCTTCTTATTAATTTTTATTTTTTTAATTCAAACTTGTTGGGTGCTGTGGTCCAATGGTTCGACTCGTGTGCCGTGGTACATGGGTTCGAATCCTGACCGTGGGAACACGGTGCTTGTGCTCTTGATGAGCAAGGCACTTTACCATTATTGCTTCGTCCTTTGGATGGGACGTAAAGCTGTAGGTCCCGTGTTTTGCGTAATGCACGTTAAAACCCTGTAACACGTATCGCTAAGAGAAGGGGTTTTCCCCGGTGTTTCTGGCAGTGGCTGCAATATGCGCCACAGCACCCTTGGAATAGGTGCTACATAACGGGTCTCGTATTTCTCATACACTTCATTCACCTAATCACCTGTCTTTAATAACAGACATAATTTCCAGAGCCTTAAGAACATAATTGTTGGTAGATGCGTGCGCTATATAAGACTCCATTATCATTACTCATCATTAGTGGCAATTTCCATTTTGTACATTTCATTTTCATCAATGTATCACTGCTATGGACTGTTTTACTGTGGACTTGTGTAAAAGTATCCCTTCAACTGTTATACAGAAAAAGTTTCAAAACAACTCAGTACGAGGGGGAGGGGTGCAGGCAGGGAAGGAAGGAGTGGGGGGGGGGGCATACATGCGTAAATGTACATCTATACCTGTATGACACCATAGCTCTGTATGAATCCAGCAATGTCTGGCATCCCGGTCCCGGTTGGACGGATTTGGAGCAGGATACATTGTGTTTCAGGATACTTGCTAGCTGGCCGTCCCCTTCCGATGCTGGCATTCTGGCTGCTCCATAAAAGTCGAATGAGAAGTTGTCTTTTTGCCCTGTGTACATATACGAATATGAAAATGTTTGAAGAAGTTTGGCGTTCTAACGTGTGTGTGCAAAAAAGAGAGGCCGAAACGTGGAATAGACTACTGCGACGGGCAGAGCATATACTGTCCGTTTCCTCTGTTGAATTTTCTCTGGGTCTTGCCAGAACCCCAAAAACTAACAGAAGAGCTTTTTTTTGTCAGCGTTTTGACACACATCAGCTGTGCCGCGCCATATTTTGGAAAAAAGTTCGAGCAACATGCCCGAATCTGGAACATTTTGCACACTGCGCGCACACGTATCTGATGGCGTTTAAAAGGCAGTTGTAATTTTCCTATGAAGATGGCGTCGTATGAGAGGGGTCTATTGATAAATCTTGAAAACTGAAGGAGAGTACATCTTTAGGATGAAAGCAATATTTAAGGCAACGAGTTGCTCCTATTAGGCCAAGTAAAAAAAACATGTTTAGCTTCGTGCCTTTTTGAAAAAAAGGGAGGAGGCCCTTTGTTTTTTTCCCCCTCCAAAATGGCTGCCAGCTTTTGTTTTAAATGGTTGCCACTTAGACGCAGGAAATGACATACCAGCTTTATATGTGCTAGACGCAACAGACAAAGAGGCCATAATGATGTCACTGTTTAAAATGATCATTTTTCTCAGTTACAAAAAAGAAAGAAAGGAGGCAGCCTCCAAAAAGGAAGGGGGCGAGGACGCTTAACCTGTTATTTTTTTTATTTCACTTTATGCCCCAACTATGACAATGGTCCCAACTATAGTTGGGACACTCCCAACAATATTGTATCCCTAAGGCCAAAAAAAAAAATATTCGGTCTCTGGTCAGACCAAAGTTCCGGAATTGACGCGGTCACGCGGCTTTTTTTTTTCTTTTTTTTCTTTTTTTTTCCCCTTCTTCAAGCTTGGATTGTACAGACAAGGTGGGTACTATTTTGCTTTTTTGGTGTCCTCATGTACATTGGTGTCCTCCATAATTTGCCTTGGTGCTTTCGATCATTTGCCTTGGTGCAATTTCCCATTCCTTGGTGCTCTTTGGTAAAAAAAAATTGAGGAGGTGCGGAAATAGAGGGCGCTGTTGGAGCTACCGCGGAACATTTTGGAGAAAAAAAAGAAAGATCGACGCACATGATTAAAATCGACAGGCGCGCTGACCAGAGGCCGACTTATTTTTTTTGTGGGCCTAACTGCAGTTGAGACGATCCTAACTGTACATGTAGTTGGGACATGCCACAGTTGGGGCGCAACACTCCCACTCTCACCTTGGTAGAGGCTGTAGAACCCCTGCCACAGGTACCTCGTGGACAGGTCACCGGTTCCCCCGACAATCACGACGCTCACGACGGGTCGGTCGGCTTTTGCCTTCTCCGACCCGTGGACCAATACTGCGATGGCCAGGCAGCCAATCACGAGGCAGCAACTAGCGACCTTAAGCAGTCGCATATGTATAGCCTTCATCATTGTACGACAAGTGCAGGATTTTCAGAACTAAATGGCAACAACAAAAAAGGAAGAGAGTTAGACTCTTTAAAAGTTTAAGGATTACAAACAAATGTGGAAATCGTAACAAAAAGAGAAAGCGAAGGGATGAAATGCAAAAACACTTGCTCACCAAACATGCCAAATGTGCAAAATTAACAGCGATTGATATGACGACTTCGCACGTACCTCGTCTCCTTTTTTTTTTCGCTTTCTTTTTTTCCCTCCTGCATCAGTGTGCATTTCCTGGAAACAAAGTTTCAACCTGACTCTGCTTTTTTCTTCACATATCATCTCAATAACGGTCAGTCATTGCGAAAATGATGATAAGACATAAATCTGGGACTAAGAATTATTTCCAATTTAGTCATTTTTAATATTAGGAAATACAGTAAAATCTCGATAAGTCCAAGTCAATTCACCTCAAGGGAACAGGTTCAAAATTTGACTTTGAAGTTAAGCGTTGACTTATTAAAGGAGAGTTTTGAGTAAAAGCAAGGTTGTATATCATTGTTTTACTGCTGAAGTGATTGGATTCTTTGCTTCACTGAACTCTTTTGCTACGGCGAGCCGCTGACAGTGGCACACACAAATTGTACAGGTCGTACGGCAAGCCGCTGGCAGCGGCTCGGTGACGTCGCTGTGAATAAACAGGGTATCCCCATGATGTGTGCCTTATCTACATAATTTATATCGTATAACCTCTGACCCTAGTTTGAGCCGCTGCCAGCGCAGTCCTTCATTTAAAGAAAATCCAGGAGAGCTATAACTTGCTCTCCTCAAATATTTGAGGAGAGCAAATCGCTCTCCTTAAAATCTACGGATAAACAGCGGTAAAACGACGGGTTACCATTGTTTTTGTTTTATTTTGAATGTAAGGATTTATTCAAGGGCTGCATTATTATTAGTTTTTGCATAATAACATATGCTCAATTTGCATTACTTTTTTCGTTTTTGTAACTGTAAGACAAGGTAAAATTTATTTTAAAAAAACTAACTAAATGGAAAAAGGTTTGACTACTGCTTAGGCTTTCATTTTTTAATACAGTTGCCAGTTGGTTCATCACTTGATTATACTTGGAAAATGGAGAGTTAATAAACGGCACATAAAGCAACTGAATATTTGCTTTCAGATTCGTTAAAATTATATGAAATTTCCAGCCTGAACTATTTCAATTGCTCTACGAAAGCTATACAAAAAGGGCCTCAAATGACACAAACTTGCCTTAAGTTTTTTTTTTAAATATCTGCCGTCGATGATCTTAAAAATAATGGAAAATGCAGGTCAAGTATGCCATATACACAATGCTAGTCACGTCGAGAAACTCGCTAACAACGTCTGAACTTCGCACTAGTACGAGCGTCTGTGATGCACGTACTGTGGTGGGCCGGCAATGAGACTCGTTTTACGGTATAGGATTTCGGTGAAACACGGTGCATCGTTTCACTTCACATACCAGTAAAACTTCCTCAAAATAAATTCATGAACACGAGAAATACATACACAGACAAGAGAGATCAAGTTCTGTGAATAAGCTTGCAAAGATCGTCCTTCTCAATCGTTGTTTTCTTGCCATTTTTACGATGTCTATTCCGTCCGGCCTGCATGCAAAACACTGTACGGCAGTGCATTGCATGCACCGCGCGCGACTATTACATTGACTGGTTACCGCATTTTCATCATGCCTTCATTGGGACTTAGTTCGCGGCGCAGCGGGAACCAGTCATTGCTGCACTCGCACGTACGTAGTACGTACAGGCCCACGTGTTTTCATGCAGCTCTATGCGATATGCAGATTGTGCACGCACAGTACGTCACCGTTTTCACGAACAGCCACATACTATATATATTATGTTGATTTTGAAGAAAAGTGTTTTCGAGATAATCGCAAAAGAAGTTTCTCATATTTTAAAACTTCAAGAAATACTACTTTGCAACAACTTTGTGCAGCAAGGAAACCATCACACGATTCTACGAGAGCTGAAGTTTTACATGAACCTGGTAATAAGACTAAATACAGCAGTTAATTAGTAAAAATTAATTAGTAAAGATATGTGGCTCTTCGTGAAAACGCAAATTCAGGTTTCCGAGATATTGGCCCTTTCTGTTCAACGTGTATTTCTATAGGCGCGCGTGAGTACGCGCGCGCAGCTGAAAATGTAACAAAGATATGTGGCTCTTCGTGAAAACTCAAATCTCATTTGACCTACTTTTACATATTTCCGTGCAATGGGTTTTGTACGCGTTCAAAGGGCCAAAATGTATGTGGCTCTTTGTGAAAACGCAAAATGCATTTATCGAGATTTCTGCCCCTTGCAACATTAATGTAACTTAGAAATGAATGATGTTTTGCTTACAGAAACATGTCAAAATGGTTAAGTACATTGTTTTAATGCGAAATATTGAAAAAAATCAAAATCGAAAAAAAATGTAATTTTTGACATATGTGGCTCTTCGTGAAAACGGTGACGAGTATACATGTACAACCGCTGTACACACACGATCCTATACAGTACGTACGAGCTCGGTGTTCGTTCATTTTTTAAGCGATGTCCAGCGGCATATTAACGTGAGTTTGGCCATTATACCAACGAAAAATATGTGTAGCTTAAGACTTAAAATCCTTTGCGTTTTCATCTCTTCTTATTTTTAAACTTCCCGTGTTTGACGAGCCCTCTTTTGGATTTCTGAGGAGCGCTATTTTTGGCGCTCCTTCGAGACAGTCGAGGAGCGCAGTAGGAGCGCCTGCGCGATCGCGCTCCTCAAAAATGAAGGACTGCAGCGGCTCTCCGTCTCGCCGGGGTCTGCTGCAGGTTATTGTGAGCAGTTTGTTTACAGAGAGACATTTAAAGATGGCGGCGTCCACATCGACACACAGCGGAATTTCCAGCGATTTATTACGTCCAGTTGGGACAAAATAGGTAAATTAAATTCCGTAGCGAAAGAGTTAAAAAGTTGTTTGGAGTTATCAGAGTTTGACTTACCGAGATTTCACTGATATTGCTGACCACTGTAGTGCATAGGCCCTACTCCTAGAACTATGAACGCTCCGCAGAGCGGAGCCTCATAGACAGAGAACCCCGCAAAATTGTTTGCTTCTACAAAACACCAACTAAGTACAAAATCGTCCATCACAACGAGGCATTTCCCACAGAACGGCTGCACAGTTTGCCCCTAAACTCCGTACTATACAGTGCCTCTTGATATACTCACGTACATTGACGTAGGTTGCACTAGGCCTAGTATTATTAAAGCTATAGTCCATCATTTGCAGCTATCCGAAAAAGTAACTGGCGTAATTATTGTTGAAAAACATACTTGGTTGAAAGATAGCAAGGGGACTTAACTCCCTGTGAATTATTCTTTCTGGCAAGCTGTCATTTTGAAGAAATCAACAAAAGAAGACCTTTCCAACGGTGCTTCTTAAGACGCACCGTTGGAAATTTCCATTAGTAGTTCGTTTTTTTATTCAGCGAAGCGCGCGCAAGCGTTGACACGACGCACACGCATGTGCGCCATCTATAATTTGTCGGATCAGTGCGCAACATCGCGTAGCTGCATTTGGCTCAGTAAGAACGTGTCTCGGACGCTGAATTCAGGCCCAATTCAAAACATGATTCAGCAACTTTTGATTTGAAATCCAGGAAACCGTTTCGAAAATCATCGATCGATCATATCTGCGTGCACGCTTCCCTTGCTTTTCCAGGGAGGGAGTGCCCCCAGCATGCCCAGCCCCCCCCCCGGCCCCGCCCCCTTGTGCACAATATCTACCCCTAGAACTATGAGGCTCCGCTCACGCGGAGCCTCATAGTTCTAGGAGTACACAATATCAACTTGATATTAATATCATTTCATTTCACAAAATGTTCAGCCTTAAAGTTGAAGCAATGTTTATTACTGTACTGTAGGGCTGTATAAATGTGATTCATTGGGAATATAGTTGAATTTTATTTTGTAAACCGCTTACCAAAAACCTGGTCAGCTCAGCTCACGCGTAAAAGTAGCTTCCTTTAACTGTACCTCTTGAGGGCGCTGTTCACACAGGAGAGACTCGAACGTACGTATGCACGATGGCCTCTCGACAAATCGGCAAGATTTTGATCCGAAATTCGGCCCTTTTCCTGTGCGACATGCAGGAGAAGTTCCGACCCACGATACAGTTCTTCCCTCAGATCGTGGAGGTGGCGAGGAGGATGTTCAGAGCGGCCGAAATTATGAAAATACCGCTGATCGTCACGACTGAACAATATCCGAAAGGTAAACAAACGCAAACAAACAACCCAACTTTTTTTTTGGCTGATCTGCTGCATGCAGAAACTAGAAATAAAAATGGCCCCGCCCCACATACAAAGAATGTTATATTCTGGAGCCACTTTTTCAATTCATCATAAGTTCTTATTATAAATCTGATTCTGAAAGACATGAATCTTGCATTCTGGGACTGAGAAACATGTCAAATTTTTGTTAAAAAATACTTTGAAAATGCACTGCACTCTTGGGCCGTCTGACTTTGGATTTTGGGTCAAGTACCCGAGTTAACTCGTACCCAAGTCAACTCGTACTCGAGTCAACTCGTACCCGAGTCAACTCGTACCCAAGTTAACTTGTACCCGAGTTAACTCGTACCCAGGTTAACTCGTACTCGAGTCAACTCGTACCCGGGTCAACTCGCACCCAGGTCAAGTCGTACTCCCCTCCTTTTTTAGTTTGGAAATACGGATGGATGCTTAACAAAACTTCCGATTTTACCCTCAAAAACGGCGACTGAGAAATAGTAGTTTAGGATTAGTTGAAGGCGGTGGTATCAAATGTTGCTCACAATCTGGATGAAAAGGGAAAATGTACCGTTCATCGGCAAGGGCTTCATCGCGACGAGTACCGCGCAGAGAACATTTTCAAAACGGCATCAGTGTGGTACTCGCGAGTCGACGGAGCCCTCGCTGATAAACTTAATTTCACTTTTCATCCAGATCACCAGATGTGTTATTTTAAAATTTGTGTAGTATTTTCTCTTAGTAATGATGTTTTTTCTTTCTTTTTTCAGAGACCCTGGATCACTGAGATTGCGGAGTGACTGTGCGAACTGCTACGTCTTTTTTTTGTTCGGTCGAACGTGTTTTAAGGGCATAGTTTTCTTTTTACGAATTAAAAGACCTTTTTTTTTTTAAAGAAAGCTGCTATTAAAAAATGAATTTTGTAATGTAAAAGTAATATTTTTCAACGTTCACTCACTCCATTTTTGGCATCATTTATTGAATATTCATAAATACCTCAGACAGTTTAATCATTCCTATTGGTCGAGAACCCGTCACGTGGCCGGTATTAAACGGATGATAAAGACATGGCTAGCTGGTCTTAAACACTTTTCCAGTGTCACATAAAATGTTGACTCCTAAAAATCCAGTGCCTCTTACCGTTTCATTGGTTGAATGTTCACAATCCTCACGTAGGCATGCGCAACACTACAAGCGAGTCAGAATTTTATAGTTCTAAATTCAAAACGCAACGCCCCAGGTGCGTTCTGCGTGACATCGCGCAGAACATGTTACGCGCGCGTCAATCTCCATAAAAGGGTTGTTTACATCTTACTCGCCAGCTGAACACTCCATTATTTTGCTAGAGGGACGTTTCAAAAAGCATGAAGTGAACTTGTTGAACAAAATCGGGATTTTTTGAACGAATTATTTGATATTTTTTTACGGATAAGGTATTTATGAATGGGAATAAATATGTGCTCAGTCGGTATTTATCACTCTGTTTAATACCGCTTAGAGTCTGGGTGCTGATAATTACCCTCGCCTCCGGCTCGGGTAATTATCAGCACCCAGACTCTAAGCGGTATTAAACGAGTGATAAAAACCTCCGGAGCACACATTTATCCCCTTAATAACTGCACATGGCACAAATCTCTTTGGGAAGTTGGGGGCCCTGAAAGTACAAATCTGAAGAGAAAATATATTACAGGAAACTTAAAAGAGTCACACGGACATTGTTATTTAATTTATAATGATTCTTTAATATGTTGGTCATTTTTTGTACAATTAGTTCGGTAAATGTCGTAAAACAAATCTTGTGCAGCTCAAATAAACTTTCTGCGATAAGTTCAACTAGAATATTATTTTGGTAACAGAAATGTAGGATTTTTAATTATTTGTTTACATTTGAGGCATCAAGGAAGGAGAAACGATAATCCGATTCGATTCATCATGAACTGTGTTACAGACCTTCCGATCGATCGGTTTGAGAAGCAGAAAATGGTTCATCGGAAAACCACAGGATCATCTGTAAAATAAAAATAAAATACTTTGCATACATACTTTGGGTAGAACATTTATTTGAAGTTATGGAAATTAGCCCCGTATTAAATATGTACAACTTCAACTTACACCAAGGCCTAATGCCGTTGAAAAACGGCGAAGGTTCCGACACTAACTACGCGACGGCAAAAACACCGTGCACGCACAACCACTTTGGCCGATGAGTGCGCGCACAGGCCCGGCAAAAACGATATCACCGTGCACGGTACGACCATGTTGGCCGATGAGTGCGTGCAAAAACGATGTAACCGTGCGCGGACGACCACGTAGACCGGTGAGTGCGCGCACAGGCCCGGCATAAACGTGCACGGACAATCGGCCATATCCCTCCGATCTTCCGTTCGTTTCACTGATTTTCTTTTCGAAAATAGGCAACTATTTTGAGCTGCGGGTACGAGTTGACTTGGGGTACGAGTTGACTGGGGTTCGACTTGACTCGGGTACGAGTTGACTGGGGTACGACTTGACTCGGGTACGACCTAACTCGGGTACGACTTGACTTGGGTGTCAATTTTGGGGTACGAGTTGACTCGGGTACGAGTTAACTCGGGTACGAGTTGACCCATTTCCTGACTTTGTACACAACCAAATTTACAGTGGCGTCTGGGAAAGAATTCCATGATAGGGCCCCTATACAAAAAATTACATATTTTTTATATATTTATTATTTTTTTGCCGCACACAAGCATACCACAAAAGTTTTTTCCCACAGACAATTGAAGACTGGAACGCGCTCCCAAACGAACTTATCCATCAAACATCATCATCCCAATTTATAAGACAGCCCTAGGAAAACATCTTTCATCACAACCTTAATTTCACGCTTGCACGGCACCGGCGTGAAGTCAAACTGGATGATGATGCCTAGCGGCGATATCCAGTCAACTTTCTGAGATTCTGAGATTACAATGATATACGGACATCATCTGACACTAGTCCGAGTGACTAGGACTCTACGGTATATGGATGATTTTTTTTAACATTTGGACATGGTCGGGCAATCGCCCGACCATGTCCAAATGTTACTCAGACTAACTTAACACCCAGTATACAATTTTACAAACCCTATGAGTATGAGACTGGTCTGAAAATTTTATGTGTTTTTTCACTAAATAAGTAAATGCTTCAATATTTTTCCAGCTAATAAATTTGACTTTTTACGACATATTATCGTTTTCTGATGGCCTTTCTGTTGGCTGGTAGGCCTGCTCATTGCAGGGAAAAACGAGTGACGTCCATACATCACTGTACCTACATGTATGCAATTTTTTTCCGACCTCTGGATCACTACATTCTTTACCATATGAGAACCATTCGGTTGACAACTGACACATGGTCAACGGCTGACTTGTGTCAAAATAGCAATAGCGAAAAAACAGAGAGGTCCTTAATAGTGTTGGTCAAAATCAAGTAGGCATGGGTTGCACTTATATAACTGAATGCCATAAAGTCAAGGCAAAACTTGTGCTGAACAAATTACCATTATGTCTGCCAAAAAAAACCAATTTTAGTGATGTACAATAGTGCTACAAACGCAAGCGTGTTATGCAACAGTTTTGAGCCCAAATCATATTTTAAGTAAGCCTGTATATTTAACTAATGCCCTATTCATTCTCATGAAGAAAAGAACAAATCGGAAGAAAAAAATGAATGGAAAAACAAAGAAAATAGAATGTACTATTTTTGACAATTCATCACTTTCCTTTTTCCATTATCCTTGTACTATGTTATAGGCCTCGGACCGACTGTTCCAGAAATAGGTGTCAGTCGCGACACCCACGACATCATCGCAAAGACCTGCTTCACGATGTGCACGCCGGAAGTCGACAAGAAGCTCACCGACGCCGGCACCGGCTCGGTGATTCTCTGCGGCATCGAGACCCAGGCTTGCGTCCAACAGACGGTGCTGGATCTGTTGGAGAGAGGCCTGGACGTGCATGTGATCGCGGACGCTTGCTCCTCCCGGACCATGGTGGACAGGTGAACGAAATTGAACTGAGACTTTTGAGTGCATGGAATTGATTAAACCTACTGGCCTGGGGGGAGGGAGTGTGGCCTAGTGGAGAGGTTTCAGGACTCATGATCACAGGGTTTTAATCCAGCTTGGGGGTAACATGTTGTGTCCTTGGGCAAGCTACTTTATCCCAACTTGCCCCCACCCAGGAGTATAAATGGGTACCTGCATTAGCTGGGGAGTAACCTGCGATGGACTGGCATCCCATCCAGGGGAAATCCAAAATTTGTCATATGTTACTTTTCACTAAATACATAATGTAGGCTTCATGCTCAGCTTTGATAAATTTTGTCCAAGAATCACGAGGCCTTTTCCAACTTGTCAAGAATTTCTTGTTTTTCTATATTATCTCGATTAAATTCCAACCAATCATTAGCCTTTAAGGGCGCGCGTGGCTACTACCCGGACGCATGCTGTATGCGCGCGCCCCAGATGCTGGCACAACATTTTAGAAAAAATGTGACTCTAGTTCTCCACGAGTTTGTGACTGCGTTATGGTTCTTTCATTTAATATCTTATTTTAATTTCACTTATAAAAGTATTAATTCAAGAAATAATTTTAGTGTATTAACTTATTTTTTTGTCTGAACTTATTATTTTCTCTTACGTTTTCCATTACTCACCCTTCTGGACACAAATGGACGCTACTAGGCAAAATCCGCATTGTGATTGGTTAACCTTTCAGCACTCTACTTATTTGCATATAAAATATGAGTAAGATTTGAGGCTTTGCATGGTGGAGATACTAAATAATGAAGGGTTTGCGGAAACACCATGTGCGAATAGTTTCTCAACTAAGAGAATGGTTCTGAAGAGAACCAGAGGTATAAACTCGACGTTCCGGTCAGTATGCTCTGACCGTCTTCAGGAGAGTGCCTAAACTCTAAGAAAGTGGATACTTAAGTAGCAAAAGGCGGAGTCAATGAAGTGCGAAGTTGCATCCTGTGAGGATGCTAAGTGGGCAGGATCCTGGAACAAGCTTGGTGCTCACTGGGGTGGAACAGTAGGGTTGCTGTGTCAGTAGAGAGAGGACCTAGGGTATAGGAGGTCTCCTATACCCTAGGTCCTCTCTCTACTGACACAGCAACCCTACTGTTCCACCCCAGTGAGCACCAAGCTTGTTCCAGGATCCTGCCCACTTAGCATCCTCACAGGATGCAACTTCGCACTTCATTGTCTCCGCCTTTTGCTACTTAGTATCCACTTTCTTAGAGTTTAGGCACTCTCCTGAAGACGGTCAGAGCATACTGACCGGAACGTCGAGTTTATACCTCTGGTTCTCTTCAGAACCATTCTCTTAGTTGAGAAACTATTCGCACATGGTGTTTCCGCAAACCCTTCATTATATAAAATATGAACAATTCAACAAAATCAAGTTAGAAAAAGCCTTGTGGCTTCACCACTTGTGCGCGCTGAATGAGTTCTAAGCCATGATGGCCTGGGTGAAAGGCTTCTATTACATGGGCTGTTCAAAAAGTTACCGTTCCTCGTGCTTGATCTTTGGCAGGATGTATGCATTTGAGAGGATGCGTCAGAGCGGGGCCTTCATCACCACCAGCGAGGCAATGCTGCTCCAGCTCCTGGGAGGAGCGGAGCATCCCTGCTTCAAGGAGGTCCAGAAACTCATCATGACGTCTGCGCCGGAGAGCGGACTCCTCAGCAAGATGTAGTTAGCTTGTTGGCAAAGGGCAAGGCTTGTGTATTAGTGCTGCAGGCTGTGTCAGCCTGTCAGGTCAACTCGACCTTTTGTCAACTCGACCGTTTGTCAACTCGACCGTTTCCCAACTCAACTTGGACCAACTCGACCATCTACCAACTCGCTCGATGTCCAATCAACTAAAAAGTCAACTCGGCTGTTGTGTCATTGTATAGACAAACAAGGGAACGTGGTTCAAAACATAGATTTTATTACGACAAAAATAATCATTGCTTTCGTCCATTGAGTGCGCACGAGCAAGTGTGAAAACAAAACAAAAATGGCGGTGCTGAATCGCAGAGAAAGTTGTTCCGGCGGATCCATGGCCAAACTTCTGGAAATGTGGTGCATCACCAGAAACCCGGAGTGGCTGTGCTGATTTATTGAGCGTACCCAAATTGTCCCGAAAAGCCAGACGAACTCGTGCTATTATTATGAATGAGTAGTATGCACACTAAAACTCAAATCACGTATCTCAAGGTTTACTTGTACAGTATACAACGGACGAGTTGGCAAACAGGTCGAGTTGGCAAACGGTCGAGGCGACTCGAAAGTGAAGTCGAGTTGGTCAACGGACGAGTTGGTTTGAGTCAAGTCGGCAAAGGGTCAAGTTGACTGTAATCCGATCACAAGTATGTCACAATTCCCGTCATAACTAAATCACAAGAACATCACAAGTCCAGTAATAAGTAAATGGGGATGGGCAGTAACAAAAGAATGCCTTTAACCGAGTTCATTTGAAAAGCTTGCGAGATGATTTGTAAAGTTTGCTTAAAACTCATTCAGTTGAATCGGACACAAGTACTGTGTGTTATACTTTCCAACTATAAAAACAGGGTTATTCAACATTGCGGTCATTCATTCAGCTGAACACAAAAAAAAATGTTTTGAAAAAACTTTTGACTAGTCAGTAATTTTTATATTCATGTATAAAATGTACAGAAATTGTATAATGAAAGTTTGATTATTTTGAATAGATTATTTAATTAACATTGAAAACAATGTTAAATATTGTCTGTTTTGTGAAGAGAGTATTAAAGTTTGAGATCATGAAAACTGCGTGTCAAAGTTTTGTGAGTTTGGAAAAGAATACCTAATTTTCCTTCCACATACACCTAGAACTTAAGGGGGGAATACATCGAGAGTGAGAGAAGCATGTTTTAAAATTTATTTGCGACAAATTTATTTCATTTAAGCTACAGCATCATGGACGTAAGTTTCTTTATAACAGTGCGACCAAAATATTATTTTACCAGTATCTTTCCTTGGACATTTCACTACATAGAAGTCGACTAGACCTGGTAGACTCGCTCAGGCCAAACTGACCAGAAACATTATAGAGACAGTCGGCTCTCGTTGACACAAACTCGTTCGGACTTGGCCAAATTGTTTGTTATATCAGCATTTTGTATTAAGAGGAACATCGGTCCCATTCATTGTGCACATAAATGCACAGTCGGGACCAAGGCTTTGTGTTTGCTATAACCAGAATTTGTATTAACAGTGAAACGAGAGTCAACTGTGTATGTGAACCAAATCGATCCGAACTCTCCAAATCCAACTTGACATGACAAAAATTCCAGCAAAAACCGACCCCCCCCAAAACCCCCCCCCCCCATAACTACCTGGCTTTGGCATAATGTGTCCACTTTTTGTGCCTGTACTTACCCGCACAGCATGAAAATTGTCGTCTCTCAGTAAAAGAATCAAACCGTACGGTACGGTGAAGACTCATAACGTTAGCTGCTGTACTCATAGCGTTGGGCCTACACGTTTTACTGCGTGATTTACCGCAAACCACATGCACATTTATGAAGGCCTTGGCCCTAATCCCCCACCTTGCCCAAATCGTACCTAAAAATAATCTCATCGTTTAAAGAGGTATTTTACTTCAAAACATATCTCAACAAAAGGGAAAAAGTTAACATTACTTTACAAAAACGAAACCGTTGAAGTCAACCAAGTCATGATTTTATTAAACATTAATATTTACATGTTCAGAAGATTGAGTTTGCGTCTTTAACAAAAACAACCCACAACAGCAGTTTAAACATTGTGATGAGATTAAAATGACCGAATTCAAAGCCAGAGACAAAACGAGGTTTTTAAATTGCCAAGTAATGTGTGCCGCACGCTGTAGGTTCCTAGCGCTTGCGACCTCCTCTCTCTTTGAGGCCCAGCTGCAAGGTGCATCCGTTGACGAAGTTGTAAAAAGCCAAGGAGTTGGAATCCTTCACAAACAAACCCTACAAAAAAAAATAAATTAGAAATACGTTTAGGATGGTACGAATAACCACAGGATCAAGGACACGGTGCAAGACACGCTGATAGTCATGTGCGGGCAACATGCACAATACATTGGTTGTCCAGATCCTATGGGCTCCGTGCACAAGTTCACCTTCAACGGCCAGAAAAAGTCAAGTTGGGGGAGACCTAGTCTGGTTCCCCGTCCATCCGCTGCGTATTTCGAATGATCCAAAGTTATTGGGGGCGGGAATTAGTCTGGGAGACCATCGCAAGTTAAATTTGAACGTATTCACGCGCCGATGACACTTGACGCTCACACGAAGACGCTGCGGCTAATACTTTTGCACAGCAAGGAAGTTGTGCGTTCTTTGCGCGCGAACCAGTACAGTACAGTACGCTCACAATGTGTGAAGTGTCCCGTCCACGGAGCTCTCAAGAGTGGTAAAAACACGCCCTCTTTTGTTGGCACACTGAGCCCATTGTGTGGTCTCGTCTCTTTTGGATAAGTTGTGGATAAGTATAAGTTGCGGATAAGTTTAGCCTCCAGTAAAGCCCATTGAACAGGGACTAAGTTGCAATGGGTTCCTGAATGCTGAATCCCTTCCCCCGACTTTGGTGGAGAATGAGAATGTACGCAAAATGAGTTCTGTGCCCATCAAGTTCATCACAAGAACATTACAAGTTCGGTTGAAAGTTTATCACAAGGTCAGTCAAACGTAAACTGATGATACAAACACAATGCTTTTGTCAGTTTAGTTGAATAGTTTGTGACTTCACTTTAGACTTGTGACAGAGTCGACTACAATATCGATTGTGGTCATCTTTTAAGAGAATGTGAGGATTCTACTTTGACCTCTTCTTCCTTTAAGGCCAAAATAAAAAATATTCGGTCTCAAGTCAGACCAAAGTTCCGGAATTGACGCGGGGACGCAGCTTTTTTTTTTTTCTTCAAGCTTGGATTGTACAGACAAGGTGGGGTACTATTTTGCTTTTTTGGTGTCCTCATGTACATTGGTGTCCTCCATAATTTGCCTTGGTGCTCTCGATCATTTGCCTTGGTGCAATTTCCCATTCCTTGGTGCTCTTTGATAAAAAAAAATTGAGGAGGTGCGGCAATAGAGGGCGCTGTTGGAGCTACAGCGGAACATTTTGGAAAAAAAAAAATTGACGCGCATGATTAAAATTGACGCCCGCGCTGACCAGAGACCGACTTATTTTTTTTTTTGGCCTAACACACAGCTGTATCAAGTTTTTTTTTAGTGACAAAAGGGGATGACATATAACAACCAATCCAACTTACGTCAAACTGCAGTTTCTGCTTGCCGGCCGGCATGCTAGTCTCCTCGAAGATCTTGGCCTTGATGACCGAGATGGTGTCGGTCAGCGGTAGGGTCATCTGCAAGGCTTGACCGCTACACTTCCATTCTGGCTTATCCGGCATGGGCGGGACCATGACCTTGAAAACGACTGGACCCTGGAACAGTGAAAATAAGTTTCCCCAAAATTGTCAGGCAATGTATGTTTGTGGGGTGCCGTGATGCAATGGTTATGGTGTACGACTCGTGCGCAATGGGGACATGATGTTTGTGTTCTTGGGCAAGATGCTTTAAAACGATTACCTCTTTTCACCACGGACTATTAAATGGGTACCTGTGAGAATACGGACACTGATCTTGAGCATCTGCAGAAAAGTATATCCTTTTTTTTTAAACGCTAACATTGAAACTCAATTTGGTCTAACAATTAAGATGTGGTCATTGTGAAGTCATGAAATTAGGGTCTACATACTTGCCAATAATGCCAAGGTGCATTATGAAACTAATGTGCAATGGGGATATGGTGTTTGTGTTCTTGGGCAAGACACTTTACACCAATTACCTCTTTTCACGATGGAGTATAAATGGGTACCTGTGAGACCAGATTGCACTGAGCATCTGCAGAGTATGTCCTTTTTTGTTTCAATTCTAACACTGAAACTCAATTTGGTCCAACAATTAAGATGTCGTCATTGTAAAGTCAAGAAAGTAAGGTCTGCACACTTGCCAAGTTTCAAGTCCAAAGGTGAATTATGAAACATATTGACGGCCCTACCTTGTTCCTTGCCAAGAACTGGTCCTCGGGCATCAGACTCTCCTCCGTCTTCTGTTTCTTGGCCGGCGGTTCGTCTATGCCCGGCGGTAAGCCTGGTCGCATGGGAGGGGCCCCCGGCATTCTCATGCCCTGCATGGGCTGACCGCCCATCTGCATGGGCCCGCCCATTCTCGGAGGACCTGGTCAGAAAAAAAAAAAACAGGCAATGGTTTATAAAGTTAACCCTGATCTCCTATCAAAATCCATCAAGAGGTCTGCTCTGTTGGCGCTCAAGCCCACAACTTTCGGCACCGATGCCTTTCAACCACCAAGCTTGCCGGTGGTCAATTAAATATAAAATACTGAAAGTGAAACTTGCCCGATCCTCCTGGCAGTTTGTATACATGTACAGGCAGTTAGTGAGGACAATTTTCAGTGACGGCCTTGATTGTCCACCCGGCAGGTACCAGTTCTCAGATGAATGGGGAGTTTGGGCGAGACACCAGACTAACGTATAGTCATTAGTAATACTGAGCAGAGCTCTCCAGAGACCTCGTAAATATCCATATTGGAAAGGATTTTTTGGACGTCGGCCTTCTCTCCACAGACCCCCTTTCAACTTTGGTTGAGACTGATGACTGAACTTACAGTGCACTGGAACACACAAACACGCGGACACACAGAAGGAATACGCGATCGCAATATCCCCCTGTCTGGCTTGAAAGCCAGGGGATTAAAAAAACAAATTTTGGTTGGTTCAAATGAAAAAAAACATCAAGCTTTAAGTGAGGGAGTTTGAGACAAAATGTTCTCGTACCTTGACTCATGAAGCGTAGCGGAGGGCCAGGCAGCAGGCCGCCAGCCATCCGCGGCATGCCCATGGGCGGCTGGGGCATGCGGGGCGGCATCGGGGGCCGTGGGGGCATGGGCATCATCCCCATCCCAGGCTGCTGCTGCTGCTGCATTGGCATGCGAGGTGGGAAGGGCATGCGGGGGGCCTGCTTAGACTCGGGCATGGGTGCGTGTGGGGCGGCCGAGGGGGCTGGTTTGGGTTGGGGAGGGGCGGGGGGAGGGGGGAGGGGCTTGGCGGCTCTGTTGACCGGCTGGGGACCGATCTTCTCCTTTTCCTTGTCTGGCCTGAAGGGAAGAAAAAAAATAAGCAAAAATTTGATAATCTCTGACATGTGCCAATAGACTTGATAAAACTATATATACAGTTGACTCTAGTAATACAAAATCAGCAGGACCTAGCCAAAAAGTTTGTTATATAAAAATTTTGTGTTGAGAGGAAAGTATTGTGTACATAAAACACAGTCGGGACCAAGGCTTTATGTTTGTTGTTATAACCAGAATATGTATTAACAGTGTTTGTATTAGCGAGACTCGACTGTATATTTTTAAAAATGAAAAAAAAAAAATTAAACTGAACCTTAAAAACAAAAATCTGTGACCGACAATAGCATAAAGGACATAGACTTGCTTTAGATTTAAAAAAAAATGGTGTTACAAAACGATAAAGAGATGCCAAATTCACAGAAAACCTTGTCATGAACTTACAGCAATCCCTGTGCCTTGTGCAGGGCCGCAATCTGCTCGTCTATGGTGATATGGGCCTGAGCTTTGCGAGCTGTGGACTCCATGCTGTAATTCAACGGAAAAGGGTTTAATCATCAATTAAATGAGCATTGTGAATTTGCACTGAGCCTCCAACTCACTACAGCGAATCCATGGCCTCCATAGATGACGCTTTCTGACCACTTTCCGGGAGCCCCAGTGAGCACTTTGAGACATTAGTATGAGCTCCGTGCAGAAGTACCCCCTCAACGGCAAGAAAGGGAGAGTTGGGGGGAGACCACTGGGAGAGACATTCGAACGCATCGCTGACAGCGCCTGACGCTGACGCGAAGACGCTATGGCTTTGTGCACATAATCAGAACAAACCAAGCCGTGCATACGCGGTGTGACCCGTCCACAGGGCTCTCCAAAAAGCGCCCTCTCTTGGTGGCGAACGCAGCCCATAAAGCTATGGGCCCTATGCACGAGTTGGCCATTTCTGTCGAGTTCCCTGAATGTATTTCATTTATTGTTAACTGCTGAATGGGACGGCGCCAGACTATTTATGCAGGCATAATGCAGCCTTATATTTAACTGTCAGTTTTTGTAATCTGGAAAGTTTAATTAATTGCACATTTTAAATTATTCGTTGAAGCAGACTGGAATTAATTAGTAATTAACTTGCTTTCATTTCTCTTCACAAGTTCCAAAACTTAAAGATTTTACCTCACTTTTAATTCAATATGGCCGACTCATAAGGCCCATGCTATACTGTTATTATAACAGCCTTACCTGGCAGAGTGCCCATCCCAAATGACCTTCTGTTTGGACTTGGTGTCTTCTTCCTCTCCAAGCTGCAAATGTGAAAGAAATAAACACAAATAGACTCAACAAAAGAATTGTGAATGGCTCTGTGTACTCATACTCATACTCAAGGAAATGACTCATACTCGTACTCAAGGAAATGACTCATACTTGTACTCAAGGAAACGACTCATATTCGTACTCAAGGAAACGACTCATACTCGTACTCAAGGAAATGACTCATACTCGTACTCAAGGAAATGACTCATACTTGTACTCAAGGAAACGACTCATACTCGTACTCAAGGAAACGACTCATACTCATACTCAAGGAAATGACTCATACTCGTACTCAAGGAAATGACTCATACTTGTACTCAAGGAAACGACTCATACTCGTACTCAAGGAAACGACTCATACTCGTACTCAAGGAAATGACTCATACTCGTACTCAAGGAAACGACTCATACTCGTACTCAAGGAAACGACTCATACTCATACTCAAGGAAATGACTCATACTCGTACTCAAGGAAATGACTCATACTTGTACTCAAGGAAACGACTCATACTCGTACTCAAGGAAACGACTCATACTCGTACTCAAGGAAATGACTCATACTCGTACTCAAGGAAACGACTCATACTCGTACTCAAGGAAACGATTCATACTCGTACTCATAGAAACGACTCATCCTCATACTCAAGGAAATGACTCATACTCGTACTCTAGGAAACGACTCATACTCGTACTCAAGGAAACGACTCATACTCGTACTCAAGGAAACGACTCATACTCGTACTCAAGGAAACGATTCATACTCGTACTCATAGAAACGACTCATCCTCATACTCAAGGAAATGACTCATACTCGTACTCAAGGAAACGACTCATACTCGTACTCAAGGAAACGACTCATACTCGTACTCAAGGAAACGACTCATACTCGTACTCAAGGAAACGACTCATACTCGTACTCAAGGAAACGACTCATACTCGTACTCAAGGAAACGACTCATACTCGTACTCAAGGAAACCGACTCATACTCGTACTCAAGGAAACGACTCATACTCGTACTCAAGGAAACGACTCATACTCGTACTCAAGGAAACGACTCATACTCGTACTCAAGGAAACGACTCTTTCTCGTACTGGTACTCCTGGGATAAATGCGTTGTACTCATAATTAGGGGTGCGTATTTGCAGGTAGTACAGGAACCAGGCACCCAAATGAAAAAAAAACGGGTACTCGGAAGAAACCCAACCCCAAAAATTCAAATCTTGGAAGTTGCTGTTGAGATTGTTTATTAAGGTCTGCGCGATGATACTACCACGTCAATACTACAGTGCGTCAATACAACAAGATACAAGTGTGTACAGTGAGCTTTATAGCTTTACGTTGTAAATTGCACTTTTCGTTAGCGTCATGAAAACTGTTTTGTGAAAACTGTTTTGTTTTCTCATGTAGCCTTGCTTTCATTTTGAAAATTCCCCACAAATGACATTAAAACCTTTCTTATTCGTTGTCTGAGAAGTTACTATTATATGATAAAAAAAAATGATATATCGACAATATGGAAATATCACATTGCTATTGAGTAATATCGATATATTGATGGCCCCTCATCTAGGGTGCCCGAAAGATGCTCATGAATATATCACTCTTTCTGAAAAGGTTATTCATCTCTTTTTAGTCACATCTAATGTGCACGTCCGTTTCGAGAAGACAGTGACGACACGTGGGGATGCCTTGCAATTTACTTTTTCGACTTACCTTTTTACCGATCTGGGTCTCCACGTCGCCTTCTCCGAAGATGTCGGTACGTCTCTCGGCCAGGAGCTTCAGGCTCTCCTCGATGGCGGCGCCCGGCGCGTACACCTCCTCCTGGGCCGACTTCTCCTTCTGGCGATCCCGCTGCTCGATCCAGCGAGGGTCCAACAAGCCTGCAGCAACAAAAAAATTGCCGTAACGAGGGATGATCAATATTTCCACACAGGAATCAATTAAACATTCCATCAAGCCACAGAGTTCACATTGAGGCCAAGTTCACTGCACTGCTCCAAATTACTGGAGCGCTAACTTCTAATTCTTGTGCGCGGAGATACTTTGAAGCCGTTCTGGCCGCAGACATTTTGAGTTCATGTGCGTGTTTGCAGAACAAAATAAAACTAGATTGATTGAATTTTAAAAGTGTACTCTAAATGCAATGCGCAAGTAGAATACGCAAACAACTTAAGCGCGTCATGATGGTTAAAAAATTCATGGCAAAAAGCATCTGTAGCAGATACGCGCACGCATTGTGCTGTTTGCGCAGAGCAAAACGAAACGCTCATTTGCTGATCGTGTGTTCCGGTTTTGAGCATATCAACTTCAGTAACGCACCTGTATAGAATACAAACGCAGATATGCAAATAGCCGTACAAAAGCTGTACAAAATTACAAAGTTTTCCATAGGTTTGTGCACAAATATGGACACACCCAGCAGGCATCACTTTGTAAATGAGTCAGCACTCTAGTAATTTAATATAGCTCTATGGCTAAAACTCCGCCCTCTTTTGCCAGGTCCAATTATAACCCTAACACCCTAGGGTATTTTGGCTAGAAACCCTGCTGAACGCCGCAACATGCAACGCTTGTCAAAACGACAAGCCTGCCCGGTGCAGCAAGATCCATCAGGTCAAAAGTCCAAAGGCCAAACTGCCTCAGAGTCTGTGGTCACCAACTGCAGCAGGATACAACTGAGACATTGTTCATTGGGACTAGCTCTCATTGTTTCAGAACTGGGGAGAGGGGGGGGGGAGAGGGGGAGGGGCTACTCACCGATGCGCATGTGTTCTTGCATCTTGCTGGAGGGAATCTTTTCCCCGGTGATGGGGGAAATCAGGTAATTCTCCTCCAACTCTGCCACTTGCTTCGGAGCTGTGGATCAGAACCAAAATAAAGACAGAAAATCAGTAAGAAACTGACAAACATTTGTCTCAAGGTCAAAAGTTGTAGAACAGACCGAAAAGTTTCAATTGGTCTCATTTGAAAAGTTGCAGTCCCAGTTGGAGCCAAACACGAGTTATGCAGGCAACATGGCAACCTCCATTACGATAACGATGTCGAAGGTCACGTACCAAGGTCAAAGGTCATCTGAGGACACACCACGGTCAGAGGTCACTCTTTAAAGATACTCATGCAAGCAGGCGAGACGCCCGGTTCGAGAACCACCTTGTTCGCAAATGTGGCTTTGGCCCTTTACTGATAATAATTTTACACAAGACGCATTATCTTCGGCGCTTTCCAAAAGTCCATGCGAAAAGTCTCCATGAGCTTTACACTCAGCAGGGACTTGAACCCTAGACCTCCCGTTTACTGGCGCAGATGTCTTTATACAACTGGAAGTTTAGAAAAACGAGGAACCTCCAAACCACACGAGAATTTGTTCGGTATTTTTCAGTTTGTAATGGCATTCATGAGAAGTATAAAACGAGGAAATCAACAAATATGAGGAAAAGTTGCATGCCTGTACCATTCAACCACTGGCTTTATCAGGGTAAGCTGGCCAATTTTCAAACCAACTTGGCCTCGAGCACTGCAATGAATGACTTTCAATGACACATTTTCGCCAGACACCAAATTCCTTCTCAAATCCTCATTAACATGACTTGTGTCCAATGTACAAGACGACAGATCGTTATTTTTTTTCCCAACCACAATTTGAGTGAGCTCAGAAACTTTCAAACACCAAACTTGATAACCTGACAGAAAGACAGACAGACAGACAGACAGACAAACAGGCAACCTAGACAGCCAGCCCAACTCACCAACCAACAGACAAACAAAAGCAATAGTTTTTTTTATTTTACCTTTTGGATCATAATTCTTTCTGATTTGCACATCCCCAAGTGGAGGCAGGGGCGGTGGTAAGAGAGAGGTATCTGCACCCCCTGCAGTGGGGAGAGGCGGAGGAGACATCGGAATGCGGCGACCTTCCTCTTCATCGTCACTCTCCTCCATGTCTGAATCCTGTTAGAAACCATGTGGGGTGCTTGTTAGTAAATGCTCACATATCTGCGCTGTTTTTTTGGCAAGAGCTATAACATGTGCAACGGTTCGCTCGTTTGAATGACACAGTACGTCTTTACCCCTTCATCCATGTCTTGAACCTCGGTGTTCTGATCCGCGGGTGTGGTCGCAGAGGGCCCCGCCTTCTCTTTCTCTTTGGGCGGGGCCTCTTTCTTCTTCTTGCCAGCATCCTTGGCCTCATCTTCGTCCTCGTCGCTCGCAACCTCCATCTCAACGTCTTCTTCTTCTTCTAACTCCTGAAAATGGGAGGATATTTAAGCAAGAAATTGCACCAAAATGTTTCACAGAATTGTTGAAAAGTCTCGACTGTTTTTATTCTGGTCTATGTATTCTGGTCTATGTTTCAGCACTTTGGGATTTCATATTTATGTAAATTTCAATAATCATGAGGTGTAACAGTCTTATCGGAGTTTTAGTAAAAAAGTAAAATCAGTTTTGAGCCAATGTAGCTCATCAGGCCAGCGTTCATCTCCGGACATTTTTGTGGCATGAAATGACTACAAATGCGTCTATTCCCCCTGGCTGGGATGCTTGTCTATCGCAGGTTACTCCCCAGCTAATGCCGGTACCCATTTATACTCCTGGATGGAGTGAGGCAAGTGGGGGTGAAGTGGCTTGCCCAAGGACACAACATATGACCAGCAGCTGGATTTGAACCCCTGCCCCTCCGATCATGAGTCACAAACCCTAAACACTAGGCCACATTCCCACAAAAAGATCCAGGGAACCCTACTTTTTGAAGTCATTCCACATTTGACAACATTAAGGAGTCAGACAAAGATGAGTATACTTCCCTAACCTCCCTAACTCCATCAAAATCCATCCCCACAATTCGGTGGAATTTCGGGGATTTGGCCCTGCAGGCCTGGTGTGACTAAATATTGATGGAGTATGATGGACTCGGGCCTGCAGGCTTAAAGCAAAGCATGCATTGGAAGCAGTGTGATTGATGGATTTTGGCGGACTTGGTCCAGTACTTGGTAAAAGACAGTAGGGAGTTTAGGGTTAAGAGGAAAATGGTGAGCTTACCCCAAACTGTTCGTATCGTTTCTCAGCCAAGATGCGTTTGCCGATGTCTTCGGGTCGGAGGGGTGGGGGGAAGTTGCCTTGCTCGCCGGGCTGGAAGTCCACCGTCTCCACCACCACAAAGCCATGCCAGTCAATCTGGGCATAGGCAACTGTCAATACAAGAAGGAAAACATGAAACTTACACATGAGGCCCAATTCCAATGTTGCTCTATTGCAATTACCAAATCACTTTAATGTTCAATTTTAGCGAATGACCCATGTTAAAGGTAGCGTCCATCATTTGTAATTTGTGCATTATGTTCGTTTGAAGCAATGAACGTGCTCAAAGTATAAAGCAGGGTGCTAAACAACTAATCTGATGAAGATTCAGCTCAGTGAATGCTGTATATTCCGAGGAAACTGTATTCTAGGATCTTGATTTCAAATCAAAATTTGCGGAGTCATGTTTTGAATTGGGCTTGAATTCAGCGTCAGAGACACGTTCTCACTGAGCCGATTGCAGCTACGCAATGTTGCATACTGACCCGACGATTTATAGCAACTGCGCACATTGTGTGACGTGTCAACGCTTGCGCGCGCTTCTTTAGACGCACCGTTGGAAAGGCCTTCTTTCATTGCTTTCTTCAAAATGACAGCTTGCAAGTAAGAATAATTTCACAGGGAATTTAGTCCCACTACTCTCTTTAAACCAAGTATGCTTTTCAACAATAATCACGTCAGGAGTCAGGTTGGCGTAGCGGTACTTTCCTCGCCTTCCACCGCTGTGACCCGGGTTCGAATCCCGCCTGGGCCAATATGTGGATTGGGTTTTCAGTCCCTGCCTGATTCCGTGGGTTTTCCCAGAATATTCTTCTGGGCTTTTCCTCCCACCTCTAAAACTGTAACTTCTTCTCATTGTCTTCTCTCCACAGGTTTCTTCAGGCTTGCGAGCTACAGTGCCTAGGGCGCTTTTGAGGAATCCTTGGTTTCATTACCAGAAATGATTAATAATAATAATAATAATAATAACGTCAGTTACTTGGATAGCTGCAAATGATGGACTGTACACTCTGGTAATGCTCTGCTAAGCAAATGAGCTTAGCACTGTTTGTTCTTAGCAGCCACGCTTACCTCGTTCTTTCTCCCTCTCTTCTTCTTCCTTCTTGCGTTGGGCCTCTTGGTGCTTGGCCCACTGCACGCGGTAGTTGACCTGCTCCATGACCCGCTTGGGCTGCTCCGCCTCCTGACGCAGCTTGCCCTGCAGATCCTTGGGAGGAATCAGGATCTGAGAAACAAAGACGACATCAATCCAAAACTGTATTTCTGTAAAGCGCCTTGAGCGTCAATTTGTAACGTTGTGCTGTCATGCTGTGTTGCATGTGTGCCATGTGTGTCTGTATTTGTAGGTCTGTCCATCTGCCCGTCCATCCATTTGTCTCATTCTTATTGTCTGTCTTGACAGTTTTGTCTGTCTTTTATCAACCAGAATGTGCATCGTGTCTATGGTTATTCTGTCATCTGTCCGTTTGGTGTGTGTTTTACCACTCTGTTTGTGTAAGTCTTTTCTAAGTCTCTTTGTGGTGGTTGTTTATTGCCGTGGTTGTCTCGCTGTTTGCTTTGATTGATGTGCTGTGTCTGTCCGTTTTAACCCTACCTGTGTTAGACAATGTTTTTCATGTTCACCTAGCTATTTTAAAGGTTTTTCTTTGTGTAACATTTAGATTGTTTTTAAATCTATAACTGGTTCATTTTTATTTGTGAAGCGCTTTGAGTATCAATTATGACGGATTTGGCGCTATACAAGAATTAGCTATTATTATTATTATCTTGAGAACTGAAATTCCAGGGCTTTTCCCAGGACGAAAGCAGGGCTTTCCAAGACCAATTCGGAGCGATTCACAGTGCAGTGCGCCACCAAGAGTTTGCCATGGAGAGTCCATTTTTCAAATTTACGGTCGACAAAACATGGCCCATTTGAACAAGTGTCATTAGACAACTTGAGCTATTTTGTTATAGATTGGGGCACATCGTTCTGCCGCCTTACAAAAAAAAAAACCACCATATTGATAAACAGAAAAGAAAAGGGCAAACATATCCTCGAATCGTACGCTTACGAAACTACTGACCGGAAAATTTCAAATGCCCAATGTGCAAATTTGTCGACCATGTCTCACAATACACTGGGGAAAATCTCAGTGGCATACTCTTGGTAGCGCACTGCATTGTGAATCGCCCAAATTCCTACGCTGTTTTGGCATCTTAGGAGCCTATTTACAATATACTGGCCAGTCATCACACTGAGGCATAAGGCACGGGACGTCACTCCCTTTCAGCCTTCCAGTTTGACACAAGACCACTGAGCACCACGAAAGCATCACAATGGTGCATCGAACATGCAACAAGTACAGAGCATACATGCACAAAGAGGAAAGAAACTGTATAGCGTGAGTAAAAAAAAGCGAAACCCAAATGTTGGGACTATTGTTTTAGGGAAGTTCTGCATGTAGCACTTTTAAAATCTAGGATATGAAAGCTCAATTCAAAAGCTTTCTTTTAGTACAACAAATCATTCATGTACTTTTCAAGTTACGGAATTTTAGACACAACCACCGTTGTAAAGTTCTGTCCATGGATCACAAAAAAGGTTTGCGTTCTTTCAGCAAAATGAAAAAACAATTCACACACATCCCTACGTGATTTGTTTTCCTTTTGCTGAAAGAACAAAATACCTTCTTGTGATCCGTGGACAGACCTTTGAAAAAGGTAGTTGTGTTTAAAATTCCGTAACTTGAAAAGTACATGAGTGATTTGAATGATTCTTGTACTAAGAGAAAGCTTATGAATTGGGCTTTCATATCCTAGATTTTGAAAGTGCCATATGCAGAACTTCACTAAAACAATGGTCCAGACATTTGGGCCAAAAAAAAAAAGTCTCCGGTTTCTGGTATGCGCGCGCGTCGCCGTAGCCATGCGCGTCGGCAAAATGAAAAAGTTTTTTTTTCAATACAAGATGATGTTTCAAAACCGCCAAACTCACTGGTTTGACTGGAATTCTGCTGCTGCACAATTTTAACGTGTTTTTAGATGGGGTTATGATCGAGAATAAGATTTATGTGGCCTCTCTGGACTCCCATATATTTGCACTAAGTTTAGTCGGGCACCATTTGCAGTCATCAGCCGACATTTGAAGCCAAAAAAAAAAAAACCAGGTAAAAAAAAAAAAAAAAGCCGCGTCGCCGCACCACTTTTGGGGCAAGCTCCATACCAGAAACCGGAGACTTTTTTTTTTTGGCCTTGGGTTTAGGTTTTTTTGCTCACCCTGGATTTCTTTGGAATTGAGAAATCAAGCCTTATTTTACCTTAGTGTACTGCTCGACTAGCTTGGTGAAATAAGTGAACATGCTGTGCTGAGGTCGCAAGAAATCAAAGTGGTAGTTCCTTTGTTCTCGGTTCATCAGGCTCGTCAGGAACTGGCGACCGTTGCGGGCCACAAACAGGGCTGTCAGCTTGACGATATCCCTGGGCAGAGGAATGTACAGCAACGAACTTCAGTCATTTCAAAAACATTTTCAAAGGGTCCATGAAGTAAATTTTGGAAAGAAAGTTGCAACCTGACGCTGCTTTTTTCTTCATGTATCATTTCAATGAAGGTTAGTCTTTGCTAAAAAAAAATAAGACATGAATCTGGGTTTGGGAAACATTTCCAATTTTGTTAGGAAATACTTAGAAGACTTTCTTGACTCTCCATAGACTTTGTACACGACCGCTGAAGTGGGGTCAGGTTGCAGCATTCTTTCCTCACTTTTTCTTAGGAACACAATTTGCGCAACTTTCTACTCAGGACTCTTAAAATGTATGAAATAAAGTTTCACATCCCTTTTTGGTAAATTTTATTAAAAACAAACACTTCTGTTAAGCCTTTTAAAAAAATTCCATGCTTTTCCTGAAAACTGAGGGCGCTGTTGCTGTGATGCCATTTCAGGAAGACACTGTTGAGTTTAGGGTTTCAGATTGTGAACCCAAAAATTTGCTCATTGAAAAAAATTGTGAGAGAGTTTGCTTATTGGCTTACTACTGCCATGTACTGAAACAACAACGAATCACCAAAGAAAAGAAAATGTACGACAGCCAAATATCCAAAATTCCGCCAATTTTTGTGTGTGCTGAAATAGCGCCTTGAAATTGGACCCAGAACTCATGACCGTTACTGACTGCAAAATGCTCCTAAACAAAGAGGCGTATCCGATAAAAGTATTCACAGCTCAAAAGCATTGATGGTCGGAGGGTCGGCAACAAATTCCGGCTCAGGGGGAGGCTCTTTGAGGACGAGGGTCTCTGTGGCTTGGGATGTCGCTTTGGGTTGAAGGAGGGATGTGAGCTGTGAACGAAATGTAAAATATAACATTATAAAAACAAACAAATGAGTACTGGATTGACACTATTAAAAGTCATTATCTTTATGCGGAAAATTAATTTTTGTGGATTTTTTTACTGGATTTTGGGGGATTTGGTCCAGGAGGCCTGGCGTGACTAAATATTGATGGAGTATCATAGACTTGGGCCTAATGCCTGAAGCAGTGCTAGGGGTATCCGATTGATTTTGCCTACCTTCCTGTACTGCTATTTTGATAAAAGCCATGTATAACAAGTCCATGAATGTCAACCAGTGCATCAGTGGTGGATTCCATTATGTCATGTACAGTTTTGTATTGGACGTACAGTGATTGATGGATTTTGATGGACTTGGTCCAGTTCCTAGTAAAAGACGCTAGGGAGTTAGGGTTAAAGTAAGGAACAATAACTGTTGTCACAACAGAAAAGTCCATGTTTTACCCACTCACCTTGGGCATAGAAGGAGCATTGGTCGGTTCCTGGGCCTTGCCCTCAAGGAACTCCTGGACTTTGTGCCGGAAGTAGGCATGGTAGGGATCGCCGTGGTTCAGGAAGTTAAACTTGGCGTTGTTGATCTCGTTCTGCCTGATTCTGTGCTCAAATTCCGGCCCTGAAAAAAGACCGGAAACAAAAAAGGATTACAATATTGACTCTCGCCTTCAAGAGTTCCTTTAAGTTTCTGGACTATTTTGAAGGATTAATGGTGTGCATCTGACACGGTATCAAGCAGATCTCCAAGTACATGAAGTCCGACGTTTTGGGACTCTCAATATGAGAGTTCCAAAACTTATGGTATTGAAAACATGCCATACATGTACACATACCAGAAATAGACTGGCACCTGAAACAACCAGTCCAACAACCCTTCAGTACTGCATCAATCAACTGTGCCAACAGAAACATTTGGAATGTGTGGTACTAGTCTCTATTTCTAAACATTTCTCCATAGTCAGCCACCAGACTAATGGCAATGAATGAAGAGGTCAGTCTTTTCAAACAGTTGAACCGTGGTTTGACATTTACCAGTCTAGTCTTTAGCCTCATTTTGAAATCACTTGACTTCCCCCTCATGTGCAAAATATTGAAGAAATGTCTCCTTTAAAAATTCAATTGAGACTTCAAACTTGGCTGGTGGAATACTGAGGATTTTTAAAATTTTGAATTTGAGATTTTTGCTGGCTAAAAAGTGAATAAAGTTGGCCTGATTTCATTTTGCATGTTTTTCAGCACTCAAAGCCCCAGTTTGATCACCAAGTTACAACAATAATTAGGAATTGTGCATTTTGACGGGTTCAAAATTATGACAGTGGAGTAACTTTAATTAACCTTAACTCCCCAGGCCTTTTGCTAGGGTGTAGCCTCAATTCTGAAAATCCTCCAATTGCCCATACGGAAAAATAGCATTATAGCCTCAATCCTGCAAATTCCTCCATTATTTCTTGAATATGGTCCATGGAGGGGTGACCACTGCCTGAATCCTGCAAAATCCTGCGGCACTGACTGTCAAGATGTTGAGGCTTGGCCAGTGACATCCTGGAGCAGTACGGAGGATTTCAAGCATAATCCAGGCCTACATTTATGCATGGCTGAGCAAAAACAACACAAGGTCCGGCCCAAGACCTTGACAAAGTGCATGCAACAAAAATCAGTAACTTTTGCCATGTTAACTCAATCCTCCAAATTCCTCCACTTTGGCAAAGAGGATTTTGAAGGATTCAGGGCGGTTAGGGTTAATGTGTCCAACGCCAGTTAGTTTTCAGTTCTCACCGTTTCTGGCAACAAAGCCGGCCGTCTTGTCCACGATGTCTGTTTATCGCTGGTCAGGAAAACTGTAAGATGATACACATTGTAGATCTCAACATTTGTAACATCACTTCACGTTACATGGGTGTTCCCTAATAACACATGAACTATTTTCATAACCTTGGTTAAACCTTACATGTAGTACATGAAGTTCACTTGTAACAACAATGTTGCAATATTGAACAGACTAAGAACAAGTACCAAATGCAAATTCTAGCAGTGTGCTATATCGTGATGGTGTGATGCCACTTTGGAAAGAAAGTAGGCCTAATAACGACGCCGCTTTGTTGTTTGTGTACAAAATCTATGGACATGATGGAGGGAGTCCGAGGGACAAGAAGAATTTTTAGTGTTTTCCAACAAAATTGGAAAAAAAATTTTTGAACCTGCCGGCCAATGCTGCTGGTTTTGGTGAAAAACTTCCTCCAGCCCTCAACATGCTCAATGATGACAACCCAATGATAAAATTTAGGGCTGGGTAACTCTAGCCCGACTGCGTCTGGCCGTACAGTACTATCGCAAGCTCTGTAGTACGGCCAGATGCCCAATCTTTCCAAAAAGAATTTTTTTGGCCGCTGATGTAGCGATTTTGCTACAGATTTCGATCGAGATTATCTTTTCATCCAGGACAAAAATTTCCAAAGTTAAGGTTCTTAGTCGCAGAGCAACTCGTACCTTTTCGAAAAAACGTTCTTTGGTCTCAATATTTTCATCCATCTGGCCAAAAGACAACTTTCAGTCATCATCTTCCACAAATATCATCCCTAAAATGCTCCCCCATGCAATTTCAAAATGGCGGCCGCGCTGTAATGTATGCATTATGCGAGCGCGCTTGGGCAAGAAAATGAATATGCATCATAGTTTATGACGTTTGTCGGACACTCGGCGTGGCTGGCCATACAAACACGAGGTCATGATATAAATAATGCATATTCATTATCTTGCCCAAGCGCGCTCGCATAATGCATACATTACAGCGCGGCCACCATTTTGAAATCGCATGGGGAGCATTTTCGGGATGATATTTGTGGAAGATGATGGTCTTTTGGCCAGATGGATGAAAATATTGAGACCAAAGAACGTTTTTTCGAAAAGGTATGAGTTGCTCTACGACTAAGAACCTTAACTTTGGAAATTTTTGTCCTGGATGAAAAGATAATCTCGATCGAAATCTGTAGCAAAATCGCTACATCAGCGGCCAAAAAAATTCAGTCTTTTTGGAAGCATTGGGCGTCTGGCCGTACTACAGAGCTTGCGATAGTACGGCCAGACGCAGTCGGGCTAGGGTAACTCCAACTATGACCATACAATTTACAAAAAACACTAAAAAGGCATAGGCCTAAATCACATGACATGAACAAGATTAACGTGATGAATGGTGAACAACTATTTTGTGTTAGGCCTAGGCCTACTTTATTATATAAACTAAATTTAAACATGATAAAATTTTAAATTTATAAACATGACCATGAATTAAATGATAATTGAATTGATATTGATGATAACGAACGTAAATATGCTCAAATTGGCACAAATTTGACAAGGATACTTCGGACTTCCGGTGGGGGATAAATGATTCCCACCATGGGCTTACTGGCCCCCGGAGATGCTGCCTCATCGACCTGCCGATTACCCGGGATTTCTTCGTCTGTCACGGTCGGAATGACCTCGACCGGCATGGTGAATTGTTCGTCAGTTGGTGGCCTCTCGTGACACGAAGTTCGTCAACACTAGGCCCGTTAATTCGCCCAAAACTGTTAAACCAGGAAGCTACGTATCATACTTCACCTTCTTCCTCACAAATTCTGAACTTGTTTCATTTATATTTGACGTAAACGTGTACAAATAAGCTGAAATTTTAACGCGTATCGACGATTCATCGTAGTTCACGGTAGCGTCAGTATCACACTGGGAGGAAGGTACACTTATCATAATTTATGCTTACGTCATATTTCGCCACGGAGGTCATTTAGCACACTGAATTATGCAGTACGTATGCACATGGATGTCCCGGATGATGGTAGTACATATGCATAACATAATGCATACCTTGTTGTGAACACGTGCATCGCATGAACGGCGCTATACGCCGCGTCGTGGACTGAGATCAAGCTTTATGTATGGCTCCTGAAAACTGTGCAGAAGCTTTGAGTGTAAAACAGTTCTCGTTTCATTTATTTAAATTAAACAGCAGTGCAGGGTGAGTTAAAAAAAAAAAGCTGAACCCAAACCTCCAAAAATATATTTCATATTTAAAAAAAATTATGTAGCACCAAAATAAGTATAATGACTGGAAAACCTATTTCAGAAACTACTTTTAAATAAAAAAAGAAATTACTGAAATTGCTCAATCCGTTCAAATGATATCACCATTAAAACGCAATGACCCTAGAAACCTGTTTCGTCAAAAAAAAAAGGAATTTATTGTGTATCATCCTGACTGCTTGGAGAAATTGACACAGAATACTTGTTTCAACAACTGTCAACAACAAGCTCTAGTCATTAGCAATTCGCAAACAATATATGATTTATAAAATCCACTCTTTTTTTTAAAGATGGGCCTTCAAAAGAACTTTGTTGAATATTTTTAACTTTTAAACTGAGGTTCAAGTTATTTCTTAGTGGCAATGTTTGACGAAGTTGCAATCAGGTTATTGTTCAATTAAGCACCGGCCGGCCAAGTTAAGATTTTTAGCACTTTTGTTGCAAACGAAAAAGTTGATGAACATCACTGACATTGCTGTTCTTTAACTACTTTACGGGCACGTACAATTCCTTGTAAGTTTGCATGGACATGGATATCAAAACTGAAAGTTTTGTAAAAAAGGAACGAGAATAATATTGTATCAAGATCCTCTATCTAAAAAAATGAATAAACTAGAAAGAAAAATGCATTGTCGATGTCGTTTTTGTTTTTATGCCGTTCAAATGTAATGTAATTTGATCAGGGCCGGTTACTGTGCTTGCTTGCCGCGTTGTCCTTTTTTTGAGTATCCTGAGGCAATCTCGTCAGTGTTTTAATTAATAAACAGATCTATTTAACCATTAATTGATACAGCAACAGATTTGCTTTCTGAATGCAATGATTTATTTCTTCCTTTCTTTTCATCTTTGCCCGTAGCTGTACTAATAATGTTTGACTCGCCAAACGGGCTAGTAGAAGTTCGATCGACCATGGGGGAATAAACCGCCGCTATATCTTGACGGTCAGCTTTGCTAGGCTATCGTTTGCATACGAGCCAGCGCTTTCATCAGCGTCTGGCGCATGCCTCGGCCGTTGGCACGGATCTGCATAATTCATGTTCTAGCAACGTCATACGACCTCTCATCAACTTGGTGACGTAGGCATAAATTATGATAAGTGTACCTTCCTCCCAGTGTGATACTGACGCTACCGTAGTTCACACGTTTATTGCGTGTTTGCTTTTTGAAAATTTTAAACACATGGATTACAGGGTTGCATGGGCGGAGCATAAACGTCCTCATGGGGTGCTTTAATTATATTGTTCCTTGTTTCATGAAATAAATCCACATGAAATTCATGATTCATATCATATAAACAACGAATAATCCACAAACATTTTGGATGGAATTTGTACTTCTCACTACAATCCAATGAAAAGAAAACAATTCAAAAGTAAACAATATTAAAATACGTGCAAGACATCCTCCAAAAGGGAAAATAATTGTATCTGAATAACGGTCCTGTGTTGCCATTCATTGTTTTCATTATAGTGCTATTTTTGTTTGCTCAAACTGACGTTCCAATTTCGAAAAAAAAGGATAAATCTACACACAACTCGGCCGCATCTGCCGACATGCACCGCAGCTCCGCCCACCAAACTTTTAGTTTGTCCTTTCTAGCATTTCGATATATATTGCTGAGCATAATATTGGACAACCTCGTCCCCAGGGTGTCGAGCAGTACGCGCCCACCACTACCTGCTCTCTCACCCTGGTATTGGATCATTTGCATGTGCAAGATTTTTGCAGACGTATGCAAATGAGGAACAGTCTGGTGCCTGGATATGCGTTAACATTAGCGTTTGTTTTTGTATGCGGTGTCTGGGGTAAAAACAGAGTCAATTCGTCGCAGCACGAGCACGGCGTGAGTTACGAAAACACGATTTTTAAAAATTAAACTGTTAGATCTTATCGAGACAACATGCAGTATCACATTTCATATTAATATGAACAAACTGGAAAGGAAATTAGTATTTTCGAGAAGGCGTGGACGAATGATCGCGAAAACACGTACTGCACGTTGTGAATATATAGCACCAAGTACACGATAAAAATCCATTACTAGCCAATTGCGGTATCCAATCAGGATACAGGAAGAAAGTTTCCTATCCAGGGTTTACTATTGGAAACGCGGTTGGAAATAAAGTAAGCACTGGGGACGAGGTTGAATATTGGAATATTAGACGACAGAGGGCGCTATTAATGATTTGTTAGACTGGTCCTATCATGGAGCTATAAACGGTAAGCACTTATGGAGAACCACCAAAATGACATCGTCATACCTTGTGCATATTCAAATATGATAATTTACATGTCGTCATGTGTGAATATTTATAACGTAAAATTTGCTGTACAGATATTGTACATGTACATGTATATGTACATGTACACCCTTTCTCCGTGACTGAACGAGTCCGAATGAAGTAGAAGTAATGAATTTAGGCCCATGTGTTAAAGGGAATTGGCCAGTCTGCCTGTATTGTATATTGCCTAATATTACAAAATTATCTAATAAAGAAGTTAATAAAATCCAACCTATAATATTGGCACTGGGTTTTGCGTTTGAGACCATTCCTCCATGTTGACGAGACTATTTTAGTTGGTGGATTTATTTACACCATGCATGAAGAAATGAGTCTATGACATTTCTATATATAGACATGTTATTTTGTCGGTGGACGACATGTCATTTTGGTGGACGACACGTCATTTTGGTTGGCGAAATGTCATTTTGGTTGGCGACACATCAATTTTGTGGAACACGTCGTCTCGGTGGGTGAAACGTCATTTTGGTTGGTAATATATGTCATTTTGGTTGGCGACACCGCATTTTTAGGGGGTACATGTCATTTTGTGGAGCACGTCATCTTGGTTGACGACAGGTATGTACGTCATTTTGGTGGAATTACATCATGTCATTTTGGTTGGCGACCCGTCATTTTGGTGGGCGACACATCATTTTGGTGGGCTACATGTCATTTTGGTGGATGACACGTCATTTTGGTGGGCGACATTTCATTTTGGTGGGCGACACGTCATTTTGGTGGGCTACATGTCATTTTGATGAAAAACACATCATTTTGGTGGGCGACATTTCATTTTGGTGGGCGACACGTCATTTTGGTGGGCTACATGTCATTTTGGTGGAAGACACATCATTTTGGTGGGCGACATTTCATTTTGGTGGGCGACACGTCATTTAATTTGGTGGGCTACATGTCATTTTGGTGGAAGACACGTCATTTTGGTGGGCGACACTTCATTTTGGTGGACGACACGTCATTTTGGTGGGGGACACTTCATTTTGGTGGGTGACACGTCATTTTGGTGGGCGACACGTCATTTTGGTGGGCTACATGTCATTTTGGTGGAAGATACGTCATTTTGGTGGGCGACAATATTTTGATGGGCAACACATTTTGGTGGAAGACATGTAATTTTGGTTGACAACACGTCATTTTGGTTGACGACACTTCATTTGGGTGGGCGACCTGTCATTTTGGTGGCGGCTATCGTCATTGTCGTTTATACAAAAATTCTTTAAGTTTAATTTTTTTATTTTTTTACAATACATGTACCTGGTTCAAAAGTTATTCCCGTTTAATTTTTTTTTTTTACAGCTAACCCTGTAATTGTTCCGAACAATTTTGCAGCTTGTTCATTTAAGATGCTCGAAATAAATGTCACAGAATTGAATTGAAGT
Organism: Patiria pectinifera; assembly: GCA_029964075.1. NCBI lineage: Eukaryota > Metazoa > Echinodermata > Asteroidea > Valvatida > Asterinidae > Patiria > Patiria pectinifera. The sequence continues at coordinate 12,667,543 of CM057145.1, forward strand.
GAGTGGGCTGGTACATTTAAAGGCGGGCTCGTATTTTATGCATATCTTCACAAGAACACAATAATTCTTCCTGTTTGAAAGTTAATTTTAAAAACACCCCCCCCCCAAATTAAAAAAAATTCATAATAATAAATAGGGCCTAAATAAATACTATAAAACTTGAGAAACGTTTTACATGTACTTAACCTTACAAACAGAACAAAATTAGTCATAGTTTTGTCATCTTTAAAATTACAGCAACCGTGTAGGTTGAAAAATACACTGAAAGCAAATAATATTTGATACACAGTCAGTGACAGATCGTCCTTAGTCTAGTAAAACCACTCCCAGGATACCGTCAATTTGACAGCGGACTCAGGATTATTTTCAGCATGATGATCTTCCGGATTACAGGTACCGCACAAAACGATGTCAACACGTCCCTAGTCGTTAAAATTCGCGGCGAAACTGTATGGGCGGATCCATCTTATAAATGAATATTCAAGATCAAATCCAATATTCATGATGTATGACGATGTCATTTTGGTTGTTCTCGAACAGTGCCTTCCGCTATAAACGCTATGCACCTGAATTGTTTTTGCACAGCATTTCCAACTTTCTACAATTATTATTACAATAATTTACATTTTTGTCAAAATAAAGTTGAATCTTCATTTCTTCCATTAATTATTCATGGGTGGATTTGTCAGGACTTTCAGATATGGCCAAGTTCGGGCAAGGGACCATTAGTCAACTAGTGGTTGCATGATTTGTGACGTACCTTACACCTGCGCACTGGTAGCAACGTGCGAACGTCTCTAGTCAAACGCTGGTCAAACTGTCATCGCAAAACTTTTGGATCCTGGCTCTCTGCTAGCGTTATGAATGTGCGCGGCTATTGGTTACCAGCGAAGCAACCAACCCCAGTAGGCTGGTTCCAAATAGTCGACTAGCGTAGTCAACCATCGTCGACTAAACAGAGTTCGGGCAAACGTTAGTTAACCATTGGTCAATTATAGTCCTTGCGCGAACTTGGCCTATATTTCGCACCGGCCGGTTTTGCTTCCTGGCGACGAAAAAAAGCTGAAAAAAAATACGCTTCCCAAAAGGCAAATGATTCATTTTGCAAACACATGTCACAGCTATATACTCACGTATTATTTTATATATTTTAACATTTGCTCATTTAAAATGTATTTGTATATGCATCTTGGTCGAATCCAGAAAATGGCCTTGGACCGAGGCAGGGGGTATCATGACACCTGAGGGCGCTGTTGATTGCGAAAAGGGCAAGTACGAATAAGGGGGGGGGGGGGTCGGAGGGTTTGCTAGTCGGGGGAGGGGATTATTCAGCTTGGGCATTCGAGGAGGGAGGGCAAATTGCCGTCATATCCTCCCTCCCCCAACAATTAATCCGATCATGCAAGCCTCCCATTGACCCAGTGTAAGTTTGAACACGTGAGGCCGAGGTTTGTTTGCCTTGGTTTTATAATGTCGGACTTTATCACTTGGAATTAAATAACCGAACCCCATTCACATTTAAAACACCGAGCCGTTTTTTTTACTTGTGTAACGTTTGTCGTAAGTGGTTCGTCAGTGAAACAGCAACTACGTGAAGGTAGTTTCACTAGGACGAAAAGAGATTAATTGTTTGCCTTGGTTTTATAATGTCGGACTTTATCACTTGGAATTATATAACTGAACCCCGTTCACATATAAAACACCGAGCCGTTCTTTACTTGTGTAACATTTGTCGTAAGTGGTTCGTCAGTGAAACAGCAACTACGTGAAGGTGAGTTTCATATAGGACGAAAAGAGACTAATATAATTTCGCCAATTTTTGTTTTTGTTTAGTGTTGGCAAGCGGATGCCAAATCCTAATGAAGATGTTCATAAGGCGTTGCAGAACGTGTTTAGCTTCAGAACAAATCGATGAATGACTCAGTGAAATGTTTGCAATTGCAAAGGTGGCCCAATTCTAGGGAATCTTACTAATAACCATGGAGGACGTATTCCTCCATGATCATATCATAGCGTTTGGAGTGCATGGGAACAGGGTTGTACTGTGGGTGGATTGTGATAACATGATCGCACTTGTAATGTGATTGTTTTTAAAGCGGATTTTTGTGTGTGCTGGTACTAAGAACTGATAGGTTTGGTTGAGGCTACGATTGAAGTATATATCTCTTTTAGCAAATGGATCGACACCGAGTGTCTTTTTTTCCCCGACAGTTTGCCCTAAGACAAGAAAAGCCATGGGTGTGCTGAAGGAAATTGTTCTGCTCGCTGTTCTGGCCGGTGCGTGTGTGGCCAGACACGTGGCCAAGGAGCCGGAATTCTGCAGAAACCTCGAGTGCCCAAAATACACAGTGGACTACCAAACAAAGGTATGTCTAAAATATGTCTAAAACATCAAGTCCGAGTATTTTACCCTGGAAAAAAATCCGAAATCTTTTATAAAAACCTCTTCTTTCATTATTTTTTAAAAATTATGGTACGGATCAATTTGGGGCTCAAGGCTATAGGTGATTTTAAAGTAGAAAGAACACCATGTGGAAAGTAATCTCTTCTTGGAAGAAGTGTGGTTCTGATCGGTTGGGAGAATTCGGCGGAAGTTTTGGATGTGTGCTCCGCTGTCCGTCCTCATCAGGAGGATGAGTAATGGGATGTGCATGATGCTGGACAGAGCACACTGTCCGAAACGTATACCAACCGGTTATTAGAGTTCCAGACTCAACCAACTGGTTCTTTTAAGAACCACGTACGCTACTTCCAAGACTCCACACGGTGTTTACCCGCAATCTTTCTACTCTATCTCATCCGCAATGCAAAGCTTCAAGTCATATAGTTAGGTGTTTTTATACTTAACTCGAGATACTGCTTTGCAAGTTATGTGTGAAACTAACTTAGGCCGAGCTGGGATTGGAACCAGTCGCAAGGAATGCGCACCGCAAGACGTTTTGGCTGGTAACCCTTTCTGCTCAGCAGTATTTTTTCTACTTAGCCAGGTATTTTCTTTGCAACATGCATGATTGAATGTGGTGTAACTAGAGAACGCATAAAACCATGGGCGTCGCCAGGATTTTTTTCCAGAGGGGGGCAAAAAAAAATTTTGCCAAAAAATTCTTGTATTTCTCA